>JAFIDM010111346.1:0-24271 GCA_023159025.1 Thereuonema tuberculata | reverse complement strand
ACTATAAAAATCATTACAATTAATAATAAAACTCACTACAATATAAACAATCTATCCATGTTAGAGGCAAAAAAAGTCGAACTACGAACTCGTTTATATGTAATTTTATATAAAAGTATGCAGATTTTTAATTCAGCGTATTACAACAAGTATCTCCAATCAAGAATATTATTATCTTCAACCAGTATTAAGTCAAAGTCTTCTTTATTCTCCTTTATGAAATTAATATTAATTTCATAGGCTGTTCTCACTCAGAACAGTTTCACTTCTTGATAGCTGGCTAGTTGAAAAACCACTTTAAATTAAGGGTTCTGAAATTTACTCAGTGATAACAGTAAATCCATAAAGATTACCAACTCTCTTAGCTTATCACTCCTTAGTCTTATTAATTTTTAATAAAATAAACTTCTTCTGAATTACGATAATCTAACTGGGTACTTATCATCGGCTAGATCATTTATCCATTTTATAGAGTACATTAAAAGTAAAAATAAAAATATAATTATATGGAATAAAATGTACGAATAAAAAAATCAAATCAAATAATAAAATTAAAACTGAATTTAAATTTAAGGAAATTTAAAACTTTACATCTCTGTACATTGACTGTGCATTGTTTTGGTAAGTTACATTAATGTGCAGTTGAAGAAGCATTGCCTCAAATTGAGCAATTCAAAATATTTATTTTTGATTAAATTTAAAAATATTTAAGTTCTGTAATCGATGTTATAATAGAAGAATAATATAGTTTTATTTGTTTTTCTTAAATATTTTTCTCAGTCTCATGTATTTCATACAAGAATTATAGAATCTAAGCTATTATAGAATATGACAATAAAAAAATGGCCTGTCTTTGCAATGACATAACAAACCATTCAAAACCAAATTAATTATAAAAGTTTAGCTGCAGACATAACTACAATACTTTTAAGCTATTATTACAAACAATACTAATACTTAAAAGAACAAAGTTTTAAGTCAATATCTATTAACTAATAATTGTTAAGGTTCTCAAGTAAATCAGAAACAGTAATTAAAACTCCTATGATGCTAACACTTTTAAAGTTCATCAAGTATCTTATTATTTCTGAGATTTTACATGTGTAAAATTGAATAAAATTATTAAAATTAAAATTATTTAATTAATTCAGTTCAGTTGCCATGGTCATTTTAGAATAGCCGAATAATACACCAAGCTCTATTAGGTGAAGGGCCTGTTTATCATATTGACAGAAAAAATGCAAAACAAAAGTCTGAAAGCACTTTAAGAAAGCATACCTTAAAGAGTTTTTTTTCCCGCTTAGTTTGGAGAATTTTTAGGAGAAACATCAGTTTGAAGCAAGCCTCATTTTTGTAAAATTTTCAGATTAGACTTCCTTATTACATTAATCACGATAGCTGTTGATCGAACTGAAGTTTTTTTTTTTTTACTCTACAATAGCAAAGTTCTAATTTTACTTCCTGAATCTCTGTAGAACTGCAGAAATATAAGTAATTTTTTTTTTGTCAATGTATAAATCAACAGCTACATGGTATAGGATGCAATATGGTAAGACCCCGAAAAACATGCAAAGATATAGCTTGCTTTGTATTGATGTTTGTATAAAATGGTGAAAAATAAGGAAAGATAAGGAAAGATATAATAAGGTGGCTTTCTTGAAGTCTTACATCTGCTTTCACATGTTTTATTTTTGGTTTCTTTCTCAAAGAAAAACCCTGAGAAAAACAAGTGCTTACTGTAAATCTTCAGTAACCTGTTATTTGAACTGTGACGTCATGTCATAAGACTAATGATAATACTACTTAAACATCTTATATAGACTTGATAGTAAATGATTCCAGCAAAGGCTGATAGATGGCGCTAATAGAATAATATTAAACAAATCAATCATCAAACATGTAGGAAGACTTTATGCATAATATTTCCTTCATTCTTACTGTGATGTTTGTTTCCTGTAATCTTTATCCTTGGAGATAAAACAGATCTAAGTACTTAAAGTTTTAGTTATTTAGTTCGTTGCTTAATTGAGTAAACCAAAAGTCATTAATTGTCACAAACTATAAACAAAAATTAATAAAATTAATAACATCCAGTGTAACATCAATAATACTTGTTTAGATGTATAATTTAATTTCAAATACTTACAGCTTTTAGCAAAGCTAAGCCAATAATAAAGAATCCAACTGCTTTAATCCGAACTGGTTTTAACATTTGTGCCAAAAACAGATGAGTCTTCAAAAGAATAAAGACTAAATTAAAATTATTATAAAGGATTTAAATTATTAAAGACGGTGAGTACCAAGCTTTCGTTAACTTTGAGGATTATCAAATCTCCCCTCAACCGGCAGTTTCTGTGCACCAACATTCGTTAGATGTTTAACATTCGTTAAATCACTGATGAGTCGTCAAATGTTAGCAGCTCGAATTTCGTCTGTCAACTCATTCCTCCACTTCCATCTGTCACCATGCCGTTCACCTTTCTCAATACGACTGATATCGACTCCGAATGAACCCACACCTCGATTTTGACATTGAATTAAAGGAATTTTTCCTATTAAAAGTTCCTAAAGTAATGTTAAATACGATTAATCGCTGTGAAGGTTCTTACCTTGATATTTCATGTGTTTAACAAAAAAATTCTGTATTGTTTTTTTCTTCTCCATGGAGGTTGTCATTTTGAAACATACTGAGCCTATGAACAGACATCCGGAAATGACGTTAAATGTTATTAATCAATCACAGCCACTTTTAGAAACACGATAAGTTATCAAGGACTATCAGTGAAGTTTATTCAAAATGTGTTTGGTGCAGGCATATTTTTTTTTGAAGACTGATTACGTTTAACGGCTCGTCAGTTGATGACTGGGAGATTTGATAACCATGAAAGCTAACGAAAGCTTGGTGCACACCGTTCTAATTTAATGTTAAAGATAATTAGCAAATAATACTTTGTTCTTACTTGAAATCTGTCTTCTACTAGTAAATTAAGATGTGGTAATGCAAGAAGTGTTTTTGAAGGTTGTAATGCCTACAAATTAATAAAAACAAAGTAATTATCTTTCTTAACTTACCGCTTAATTATTGTACTGAATTAAAATTGGAGATTTTTCTTGAAATGCTATTATAAAAGAAACTTACTGCTTCTGTAACTCCGTCGCAAACATACGATAACAGCCATATCTCAAAGAAATAAACACTGCCAGTTGAAATCCACAATGATGGTGGAAATTTAGCATTCTTAATCACTACCATGTAAATAGTAAAGCAAAAAATTGTAGAATGTAATAGATAAAAAACAAGAATGTTGTAGTTGAAAATGTCATTTAGGTCTTGAATCATCTTGTATAGTCTCCGGTGCCTTCGTCTCAGCATTGCCAATCGGACTCCAATCTTGAAGGATGATGTCGTAAGTGTGAGTTTCAAATCGTTATTAATTTTCTGAAATCCATCCATTGCTGCAAGTAAGTAGTGAGTGCAAATCATCATCAATAAAGAGCCTTGCAGAGTTGCTGAGAAAATTGATAAAAATCCAAATGTAGTAAGTATTGCTATGATGGATTTGGGAAGGACATGTACCAACGTAGGAAAGTAATAATAAGATAGGCAAAAGGTTGTTGTGACGGTAAAAATTATATGAATTGTGATAAGGATCCCCACAGTCAATGTCCACACTTTATTACGTCTCTGTATATCAAATTGTATACAGAAAAGATCATTTTTAAGAATAAATATATATAATAGAGATGCACGTATATATGTTAATATGAATAGTACCTACCGTGAATTTACAAAGTATATACTTAAAGTGCAATTAATCGAAATGAATGTAATTAATTATTTTACGTATTTTAAGCGATTTAATCCTGCTTAAAAAGTATATCATGCTAGACAGCTAATATCAAACTATTCAGATAAGACAATGATTGAGAGCAAAAAACAAACGAAAAGGTAAATGGCAATTATTTTCTACAAACAGCATCCTACTTAATATTAACACGAGAGTACCCTTATATAAATCTCCTTTTTATTTTCGTTTGTTCGTTTTTAGTCTTCTGATAAGGATCAGAAGACTTATAATCTCTGTTTGTCCGTCTTTCTGTGCACAAGCATCATTAAAATCTCATTAAATTATCATTAAGCACAACAATCGCAACACTTGCGCCTTTTGCATTCGCAACAATCACATTTATAATAATAAGGAAATTGAAGCAATATCAATTATATTGTCTTATACGTATGAGAAGACATTGCGAAGCATTGTGATTAGTTTGCAAATTGCTATCCCTACCTCTTTTTTTTTTATTTTCAACACAACAGCTGGAGAAGATGATTTTTTTTTTTTAATATGTCAGAATTTTTGCTGTAAATTAAATCTGTCAGATTCTACGTTTTGAAAATGAATAATCATTGTTTGTTTCAAATAGTTCTATTTGTATAAACTATCATTCGTAAAAACCATAGATGTGAATGAATTTGAGGAGTTCTGTAAGGGATAACGGAAGATTACGTAGCATTCAAAGGACCTATCACCATATCTGATACTAGGACTTAGGAATCAGATTTGAGGAGAAGATGGGAAACCTTTTTACAAAGCTATAGTCTGATATCTTTCGGAACTCAGCGGACAACATTAAATAGTGCAACGAATCAAAAGAATAATTTTTCAAGGAAAAAAATAAGATACTTAGCTAATTCCTCAAGATAAGTCAGTAAAGCTTTTAAGTCAAAATTTATGATTCCAATTTCTAATTAAAATAAAAAAATTAATAATTTTTTTTTGCTTACTCTGGTAAATAAGGCTCCTGTATTCAATATACAAGTCAATCCAATCAATATAAATATTTGCTTAAAAATAAATTCATTGAATGAAAAAGGTTCGTCATTGAGTTGAAAGTTGGTCCATATTATCTTTACCCAAACAAGGCTGAAGATGAATATGAAGAGATTTATTATGCAGTTTGCATTCCATATCTCCGAAATTCAATTGTTGAGGGATCATTGGTATATAAACAACGCAGTGGAAATATACCACATAGCCTAGCAAGTAAAGCCACTGGCCTTACGGTGACATAAAAACCAGATTTAAAAATCTGTTCTGATGTAGAGTTAGATCTGCTACTGAGTTTAGATATTATAGAGTCTAAAAACCGTGTATTAAGTCGTAGAGGTTTCTCCATTCTTGCAGATTCAAAACTACTACTTAATTACGGAAACTTGTTGGTGTTTTTTTTATCCTTAAGAAAGCTAGAGTACTGCAAGGAAATTCCTAATATAATAATAGATCAGACTAAAAGCAATTCGATGTCAAGGGATAGCAAAAATGATGGCTTTGTTATTGAATTGTATGTGTTGATTATTGATTGATGAAAATTGCAAAGTACACATTACATCACAACGTCGCAGCTTACGAAACATCATCAACCCAGAAAACCAAAATAGGATAGAAAAACAAAGAGGAAAGAAAATAAAATTAGGCCTACACATAAGTTGAGTTGGCTAATAGATTTATTGAAATAATGTAAGATCCATAAATAACAATTGTCTTGTTTTTTACTCTAAAATTATCTTTTTCTTTTAACTATAAAAAAGAACGATTTTCAGTCATTTCGCTTCTAAACACTCAGTAAAGAATAATAACAATTTTCTTTATTAAACATTAAATAGGTTAAAATCAATTTAACGGGTGTTTTAAAATTTTATATTTCTAAAAAGCAATAATAAAAACACACCATATCTTATTAAAAAATTGTACTTGAAACATTTAAAAATTGCAATATACATAACAATGTAATGTATACAGCAATTTTTAAATGTTTTCAATACAATTTTTACTGAGATGTGGTGTGTTTTTATTATTTCTTTTTTGGAAATTAAACTTTGAAGAAATAATAAATTCAATCATAAATGCATTCCATGCTGAAGAACCTATACAATTTAATAGTTTTTTTAATTTCATTCATCACCAATGGAATAACTTTTGTCCTTTTTATCCATTTTATTAAATGTTGCTCTTCATGTCTGAAATCTCTGCTTAATCAAATACAGGCTTTTCATTGTGTTCGTAAGAAATTTTTTCTATAATTACAGTCCAGCTTTGCAAACAAATTTTGTTGATTATTTCAAAAACAAAAATAAAATTTTGAGAGTTTAAATACGAAAATGCATTAAATAATATGGCAGCAAGTATTACAAAGTTTATTCGATTTCTGCTTGATTAAGCGGCATCAGTCATATCGATGGAATAGCTGGCAAGGGAATAAAATACGAAAAAAAGAGTTAAAAAAATTAAGCTTTGTTTTTTTTGTTTCACACTCTTAAATTATATCAAATTGTTTATAATTTCATATAGTATCCAGATTATGTAGTAACTACATTACTTCAATAGTAATTTTGAAGTTATTCTAAAATAGAAAACCCTGCCATTTTGTATGTTCTTCTGCAACTTCGCACATCCCCATCTAAAAAAAATGTTCGTCTGTACCTACATCAGTAAAATTTATCTCATGATTCATGGCTTTAACAGTAGGTTCCAAATTTGAAAATCTAAGGGATAAACTTCTCACTTCAGTTAGTTCGGTATCAATAGACAAAGTAAGAACACTGTAGACAATCGCCTGGTTATTTAACCCTCTTTCGGGGAAATGGACAGCTTCGCAGTGAATATACGCAAAGTTCAAAGTTATTAAAATTATTATTTTATAACACGTAAAAACGCACAGAATACAAATTTATGCTGACATATTGCTACCGGAGTTTGCAATGGGATGTCGATCCACTGAACTCCGGTGGCCGGGGAATGGGGTTTGATCTAGAATACGATATGCAAGAGTAATTCTTCACCTGCGTGTATCTTTATTAAGCTAATGATCAACTTTAAACTTTATTGAACTAATTGCAGAAGTGCTAATTCTAAAGTCAATGAATGCTGAACTGCGTTCAATCGGTATTCCACAGGAATCAACAGGGCTTCAACGGCTAGACGTAACTTCTCCGAAGTTTTTTCCCGCAGACGCTCCTTAAATAACGCACGTCTATGACTTCTGCGGCAATAGGATCGTTGGCAACGGCTTAGGATGTCTTCTCCCGAAGTTGTCCCGTAACGTACGAACGCCTCTGGACTCAGCGGTTGGAAACCACTCGTAATATTCGGCCGGCAAACTATCTGCTATCTCCCGGACTGGGAACTCCTTGTGGCACTGAGCCACCAAACCAACTCGGCTGCCACTTCCCTGGGGCTCCTACCCCGGAACGAACTGCTTTTCTCCGGACTGGAGATCTTCCCGTGGCTGGATGCCACACACCAACTCCTATTCTCCGGACTGGAGACCTTCTCTTGCGGCTGGCTGCCGCCGAATAAACTGCCCTAGCAAGGCTCTGCAGCCCCATATAACGCAGAAGGCTGCCTCGATTTCAGCCCTGGACTGAAATTTATTTATTGTTCTTACTTCAGGAACTCTTACGTCAGGAACTGTATGTTAAGAACGGCATTACCCCTTTGTGTGCTTACCGGGATTACTTCCAACCTTTACCTAAAGCAGATTATTGCTTAATAAACCATACCTAGTCCAAACATGTGTCGTTGGAACCAGAATTAAGAAATGCAGCCCTCCATACGATCAATGAGAAATACCCTAGATCCGATTGGTTACATATTTATACGGATGGCTCCTCCATACCAGGAACAGGTGAAATAGGTGCTGCTGATTATTGCCATGATTTTCAGGGCTTCTTCGCTGTGGGAGCCCCACTTAGCAACTATGATGGAGAGGTAGCTGCTATATATGCTGCTATAGCTGAACTTGAGAGCTGTGATACTCCCTCGAAGGTGGTTCTTCTGGTTGATTCCCAGGCAGCTATCTGAAATCTTTCTAGTAATTCCCAAACGGATTGTGCAAGAACTATTGACTGTAGGAAAAAATTAACTTTCTTCTAGGTCTAGGGCGGATAATTAAATTCCAATGGATCCCGAGCCATGTTGATATTAGCGGTAATGATATCACTGACAAATTGGCAAAACAGGGGACAATCCTTCCTCAACCTAGACTTCCGATTACCCTCCACTCTGCTAGATCTCAAATAAAAGCTGCATTACAGAGATGGAATTGTCAAAGACTTAGGAGGATATCTTTGGTAAACAATGGGAAAGCCTCGTTACCGGAGGTTCTCTTGATCACAACCTTCCACGGGCGGTAAGTGTGGCGACCTTCCGGATGAGAACGGGAAATGATTATCTTGCTGCACATCTCCATTGGATTCGTGTCCTATCGTCACCAGTGTCTGTTGTGTGGCTATGAAATTAAGAAAGCTGAACATCTGCAAACATGCCCTGCTCTGATTCATAACCAAAATTATTGCAATAATCTTTTTTAAGAGGCCCATCTCTACTGGTCAGCGCGTCACCAAATGCTCAACAGCCAAGGATGGGTGTTGGCTAAGAAGAAGAAGAAGAAAGATTTATTTATTACTTTTCTTTTATTATAAATAATCTATAAAGTTAAAACTGAAGGTATCCAAAATCATATAATACAGGGTGGTCCAAACGTTGACGTCCAAAATTTTTTTTTAGATTCCTGACATCTGGGGGTACAAGGAAATACCCCATGTGTGTAATGGTTTTTTTTGTAGTTTTCGAGTTATGAGTACTTTTGTATATTTTGTGAATTTTCGCTGGAACCACCGTCAAACTGATGTATGTTGCAAAATATGGAACATTTTGTGAATGTTTTTGTCGTAGCATACTCCGCATAATGTGTACTGTCACATGGAAAATACCCAGCGTCCTACCAATAATGGAAGGTTTACAAATTTCAATCGAAACTGAGAAATGTAGGGTAGAGTAAGACAGAGTGCAATTTTGAACATCAAAAAAAAAATTAAAAACAACGTTCCATGACATCGAAGGCAATTTGAAAAACTTCGCGGAACCCTAAGCTTGCTAGATCATGAAAAAAAACTTAGGCTTAGTAGGCAAGTTGTAGCCTAAATCAGCCTTCAAATGTATCAAGGTGAAACTGTCCCGAGGTGGTATTATTGGTACACGTGCCATCCACAAGATTATGAAGCAAGGAAATTGCTCAGTTACCAAAATAAACATTACCAAATGTACGTAGATTGAGGAAAGAATAAAACGTATAATTTATGTTATGATATGATACCGTTATTATCGATAACTAATAATTATGGTGTGTAATTCAAGGAGCAGTATTCCTACGTACAAAAAAAATACAAATGTTAGACGAAACGATATTTTACAATAAATGTTCGAAATGTCCCCTCCCGCTTCAATACATAGTCGACAACGCCTTACAAAGTTTTGCTGCAAACGTCGAAAAGCACCTGCATTTGCTCTGATTCGTATTTCGGCCTGCCGTAATTGTTCTCGCAGCTCTGCTTCAGTGTCGGTTTCACGCGCATACATCATCTCTTTGTAATATCCCCAAAGGAAAAAATCAATTGGGTTGAAATCTGGTGAACGTGTAGGCCAAGGAACCGCCACGCCCAATCCATCGTCCTGGGAATGTTTGATTAAGGTGCTGTCGTACCTCTCTGGCATAACGGCAAGGAGCACCATCATTTTGAAAAAGCATGTTCCGTCGTATGACTAAGTTGACATCTTCCAATAAGTCATGTAAGTTATTTTGTAGAAAGGCTAAATATTGGGCTCCGTTTAACCTAGTAGGCAATTCGAAAGGTCCTATAAGTTCCCCGTTGACAATTCCCGACCACAAATTGATACTGTAGCGTGTTTGAAAATTAGCTGACCTTACCATGTTTTTGTTTTTTTTCAACGGCCCAACTGTGAGAATTGTGCATATTAAAGACTCCGGTTCTGTCAAATCGCGATTCGTCTGTCCACAGGATGGTATTGAAAAAATCAGGATCCAGCGCAGTTTTGTGCAACATTATTTTACAGAAATTCACTCGTCTTGCATAATCTGCAGGTTGTAGTTGCTGCAAGCGTTGTATATGAAATGCATGGTATCCTTCTGAAAAAACACAAAAAAATAAAAATTGTAATGCAAGGCCTCGCTGAGATACAGGGTTTTTCAGTTTCAAGAAATAATGGTTTATGCTCGTCAGATGTAATATTACAATTAATCGATCGCTTACCGTTCATCTGGCATGCAACACGCATTGATATGATGGCGTAAATAGGAATGTACATACAACATCCAAGTAACCCACCTGACTTCAGTATCCTTATAACTGAGGTTCGGGGTACTCCAGTCTTTCTGGTGATTGCTCTGGTGCTACTGGGATCGCTTTCCACCTGTTCCAAGACTTCATCCCGAACATCTGGATCTTCTCTGGCTTCTCCTTCCTGAGTTTTCTTACGGCCAGGAACTCGTCCGGCCATCAGCGTATTGTATGTATTAATGAACACTATGCCTATTATTCACCAGATTTCACCCCAATTGATTTTTTCCTTTGGGGATATTACAAAGACATGTTGTATGCGCGCGAAACCGACACTGAAGCAGAGCTACGAGAACAATTACTGCAGGCCGAAATACGAATCAGAGCAAATGCAGGTGCTTTTCGACGTTTGCAACAAAACTTTGTAAGGCGTTGTCGACTATGTATTGAAGCGGGAGGGGGACATTTCGAACATTTATTGTAAAATACCGTTTCGTCTAACATTTGTATTTGTTTTCGTACTTAGGAATACTGCTCCTTGAATTACACACCATAATTATTAGTTATCGATAATAGCGGTATCATATCATAACATAAATTATACGTTTTATCATTCTTTTCTCAATCTACGTACATTTGGTAATGTTTATTTTGGTACCTGAGCAATTTCCTTGCTTCATAAACTTGTGGATGGCACGTGTACCATTAATACCACCTCGGGACAGTTTCACCTTTGTACATTTGAAGGCTGATTTAGGCTACAAAATGCCTATTTAGCACAAGTTTTTTTTATGATCTAGGAAGCTTAGAGTTCCGCGAAGTTTTTCAAATTGCCTTCGATGTCATGGAACGTTGTTTTTAATTTTTTTTTTTGATGTTCAAAATTGCACTCTGTTTTACTCTACCCTACATTTCTCAGTTTCGATTGAAATTTGTACACCTTCCCTTATTGGTAGGACTCTGGGTATTTTCTATGTGACAGTACACATTATACGGAGTATGCTGCGACGAAAACATCCGATATGTTAATTTGTTACTAGTTCTGTTAATTACCTGTATATTATGCTTACTGACACATTTTTTGATGTTACTGTTAATGTACTTTATATATGGAATAACTGCATAGTTTATAGTTTGCTGTTGCTTATTAGGTGTGGAGGAGGGTTTTTGATTACAATATTTGGCTTTATTGTAATTTTTGTTTATGTATTTTGTGGGATAGTTAGATTGTGCAAATAACTGATACAGATAGTCAATTTCTTTTTGAAGTAATTTTTGATTTGAAGATATCCTAAAGATCCTATTGAAATAATTGACCAATATGTTATTTTTTATGTAATTAGGTATGTTGGAATTGTAGTCTATTATTTTATTTGCATGTGTAGGTTTTCTATAGATGGCAAATTGAAGTTTTAGATCTTCTCTTATTATTTTGCAAACCAGGAATGCCAAGGATTTATTTTTTTCTGTTTCTATCTCAAATTTTATTGAAGGGTGCATTGCATTAATATTGCTTAATATGGTATCAATTTTATTTTTGCTTACTATGGCAAAAATGTCATCAGCATAACGATGATATGCTGCTATGTTAGATTTATTAGATTAAAGAAATTTAGTTTCAATGTATTTCATTACATAGTCCGCAATTAGGGCAGAGGCAGCTATGCCCATGAAAACCCCTTTATTTAGTTTATATATTTGTTTTTGATAATTAAAGTGTGTGTGTGTGGTCGGTTCGCACCGAAGTGCGAGCTTCGTTGCCGAAGCATCCGTGCTCCAGGGAGCGCTAGTGTTCCCAAGACGGCGAACCCTTAGCAGACTCCCTAGAATTACAAGGGAAAGATACTGGGGTGGTTTCCCGTGGCCTTCCCCGGATAATTAAAGTATTGGTTGCTTAATAAGATGTTTAAAAGATCCGTAACTGTATTGAAATCTATTCTATATTTATTAATGAGGGTTTGTTGGTCAATAAGGTTTTCTATGGCATCTCGGATTAGTTGATGATCCAGGGAGCCATATAAGTTAATAACGTCTAAAGAAATCATAATATCATTAGTTTTTAGGTTTGTTTTCTCTTGCTGCAATTTTTGCTTGAAATCATATATATTTATAACGTTGTAATTGTCCAGTTTTTTAAGATGTCTGTCCCTGTTGCGCTGCTGCGTTACTAAGCCTATGTTAGCCGAATATTGAAGGAGGTCGATACAATGAATTTCCCTCATTTCTTGTTGTAGTTTGCTTGATAATTGCTTGATGGCATTAAGGGTTTTATAAAAAATTTTCTGATTCATTTTTAATCTTTCATGAAGAAATCTACGTGCAGTTTCTTTAACAATGATATTGCCATTTTGGTTTCCTGAGAGATTTCTTATATTGAGAGATTTAGGAATTAGTTTTAGCTTTAAACAGGTTCTACTAAAGTTAATATGAGTTCTTGCAGCATTCATTACTTTTGTTAATTTGATGAATTGATTGATATTTCTTATGGTGCTTTTTGTATATGGGGCTTAAAAAACTGGACCTGCTTTATGAAATTACATATGGAAATAATCATAAGGCGCCAACAAACCCCACCAATGTAATCAATACAACGCAGTATCCACTTAACAAGCAACAGGAGAGCCTCCTAGAAAAAGGTTTAAAATATAATATGACCTACTCCAAAATGCCAAAATTGGTAATTATTGACGGAATCGAATCTGCTTTAAGAAAAAACAAGGACATAACTGAGGATGAGAAAAAAACTATAAGAAAGAAAATAAAAAATATTCTCCATTGTAATCCTAATCAACAGGACAGCAATCTAACACCTGAAGAAAAATTGGCATATAAAGAAATAAAACAACTGAAGGCAAAAATAATTACTGAAGCAGACAACGGTCAAAAAATAGTCATTTTAACCGATGAACAATATACTAATATCACTATGCAATATATTGATAAATTAGGGGATTATATTCAAAAAATTAAAAAATTAGCTATCAGTACCATCGAAACCAAAATTAATGAAGAAATTAAATCTCTATACAACCAAAAACTAAATAACTAACCCATGCAGGAAAAATTAGCAGTAAGGCATAGTAAGTTCCAAACCATAGCCATGAAGCCTAAAACGCACAAACCTATGATCAATAACACATTTCAAGGCAGATCTATAATTAAATGTACTAATGCTCCTATTATAACTATTTCTGCTTACATTACGGAAATACTAAAAAATTGTCTTACTGATAGCTGCACCAATTACAACGTTATAATTATATATGATTTCAAGCAAAAATGGCAGCAAGAGAAAACAAACCTAAAAACTAATGATATTATGATTTCTTTAGACGTTATTAACATATATGGCTCCCTGGATCATCAACTAATCCGAGATGCCATAGAAAACCTTATTGACCATATGTAATGTAATACATTGAAACTAAATTTCTTCAATCTAATAAATCTAACAGAGCAGCATATCATCGTTATGCTGATGATATTTTTGCCATAGTAAGCAAAGATAAAATTGATACCATACTAAGCAATATTAATGCAATGCACCCTTCAATAAAATTTGAGATAGAAACAAAAAAATAAATCCTTGGCATTCCTGGATTGTAAAATAATAAGAGAAAATCTAAAACTTCAATTTGCCGTCTATAGAAAACCTACACATGCAAATAAAATAATAGACTACAATTCCAGCATACCTAATTACATAAAAAATAACATATTATTCAATTATTTCAATAGGGCGTTTAGGATTTCTTCAAATCAAAAATTACTTCAAAAGGAAATTGACTATTTGTATCAGTTATTTGCACAATCTAACTATCCCACAAAATACATAAATAAAAATTATAATAAAGCCAAATATTGTAATCAAAAACCCTCCTCCACACCTAATAAGCAACAGCAAACTATAAACTATGCAGTTATTCCATATATAAAGTACATTAACAATAACATCAAAAAATGTCTCAGTAAGCATAATATACAGGTAATTAACAGAACTAGTAACAAATTAACATACCGGAAAACTAATAATGAAGTAGATATTCAAACTAAAACTAATGTTGTATATGCCATCCCATGCAATGGCTGCAATAAGAAATATATTGGTTATACTACCCAAACTCTTAATAAAAGAATGAAACAGCACCAATCCAATTACAATAACAAAGATGAATTTAAATCCATTTTATATTTCCACAGCAAAAATACAACCCATACCCCCAACTTTGACAATATTCAGATAATAGACCAAGCCCCTAGCACTTTCTCACTCACATTGAGAGAGTCTTGGCACATAGCTAACATCCCTACCATTAACCATGAACTATCAAATACGGTCATATAAAACTATTTAAATGCATGTTATCCGAGCCGGCAGCACAGTTGAAAATAGCCTACAGGTTAGGCTGAACGTCCTGATTTTAACCTTTTATCCATGACGAAAAATTACAATCCTGTAATTTGGATATATTATATAATTTGGGATACCTTCAGTTTGATAATCAAAGGACATTTGCTGAAACCTGAGACAGTATATTCATTTAATATTAAACTCTAATGAAACCCGTGGGCTGCAATAGATTGATACAATTGATTGATAGAAACATACTGGTGGGATTATTAACCCAGCAAAACGTCATTGTATAGATGAAAAATAATCTTTCAATGCCGCTCTTATCTGTTTAGCCCTTACAGTGGCTCTCGAGTCATCCACTGGATGAAGTTCACGCAACCACTCTTGATGTACAGCATCATCCATTATTTCACACATGTTATGCAGTGTGCAACATGTTTGGTCAATATTTAGCACATTGTCAAGTTTATATTCTAAAGTTTTCCGTAACACTCTGAAACGTGCTTTCAGGCGACCGAAAGCATTTTCAACAATACGCCTGGCACGCGCCAGTTGATAGTTAAATTTTATTTCTTGTGCACTGGAATTCTGTCCTTCTGGATACGGCTTCATGACATTTGGAAGCAATGAAAACGCAGAATCTGCTAATAACAACGGTTCAATCCGCACACCACCAATTTCTTTGGAAGATTGTGCAAACAAACTGTTGTTGGTAATCAGTTTAGGCAGAACTGATCGACTGAAAACATTGCCATCATTATTATGTCTTGGTGCCCCACAATTTATATATATAAATCGGTAGGCATAATCGGAAATTGCTAGTAAAACTGTGCTGTAGAAATGTTTGTAACAAAAATAGTCCATAGCAAATTTCTTTGGTGGCGATACCTTAATGTGGCAACCATCTAACGCACCAAATGCTTGAAGAAATTGCCAATCTGTTAGGAAACCATCCATGAGCTCCTTCAGTTGATCTTCCTGTGCTGGGAATAAAATGACTTCTGGCATGACAGCTTCCATCACAACTGCACAGAATTCATGAACAGCGTTGATCAATGTGCATTTCCCAACACCAAACAAATGTGCTATGGTTCTTAATTCGGCTGATGATGATAAGACATAAACACACATGGCTACACGTTTTTCCAAAGGAATGCATTTTCTCATGTTTGTATCGTGGCGGGCTAGTAGTCCTTGAAGTTTTTGGCATAGCTTCTGAAAGGTTTCTTTGGTGATCCTATGAAATACAATTAAGAAGAATGAATTAATACACAAATATATTAACGTACATATTATTCTAGACTACGTATTGTAAAAAATAATATAATAATAATAATAAAATAATAATACATATTTTTAAAAACAAACAACTTCATTTTATTTTTAGGAAAACAAGGGTTGCATATTGTTTCTCGAACATGTTTTATCTGATGCATTGCTTACACCTAATTTAATTTTTTTTTATCTTTTTATGGTATGTAATTATTGGAATTGCAACTGTTTGATCAGAATCCCGTTTCATGCTTCATCCATTTCTCTGCGGGAGTGTTCATTACATGTTGAAATACTACTTTTTGTTTTTACAATTGCTTATCATGTAACATTGTAATGTATTCTGATGAATGTTTGATAAAAATTGCTGTACAGTTGGCATTATCTAACATAGTTTTATGTCCTAAGTTTGTCTAGTTGGTTCTGAAACCATTGCATCTTTTGAAACAACAGGGCATATTGTCACAGTATTTGTATTTCAACTATACATAATCTATAAAGTACTGTCTGATTATACATCCTAAACCTGTCATCAACTACAAATATTACTTTCCAAGTCACTGGTTTATATTTATACTCCAACTTCAAATGCTACAACTTATTTCTACAAAAGCAAAACTTACTTGCAACAGTTATTTTTACACTACTTATTCAAACAACTATTATTTATAATGAAACTGATTAAAAGTCTATTTAAATTACTCATGCGATATTCAAAAAATATATACAATTTTCTACTAAACATCACCTTTCTATTTCTCTGTTGAATTCAACTTTCGCGCCTGCAGCATTAGGACAATAACGTCATACGAAATATCGTTCAGTTAATGTGAAACGGTGATGATACATTTATATATATTCCGTGATTATAAATATTCAAGGCAAACATCAAAGCTGCAATTTACAATACTGATGAGCGACAGCGGACATGAACTATTATGATAAAAGTTATACGTCTAATTCTGTGAAAGAATATAATTTAAATTTTTACCTGAAATTTTCTTTAAACGATTCAGGAGACATTACCAAAGCAATGTTATCCCACCAGCCAGAATTTTTTTGTCGAAACCAGCAGATCTGCTTTCTTCTCTGGTGAAAATCACTCAGCAACGCCAATACTTTTGTTGTACCATGAATTTCCATTCGAAGCCTTTTTGCTTTATGCTTATAGGCTTCAAATAATACCTTACATTGCTGTATTTTAACGTCGAGCATCTGAAGCTGAGAAATCATAGACATAAACTTGATGCGAAACACTAACTTTGCTGATTGGCGCCATTTTGGTTTAGCACAATCCCAGGATGCATTGCCCAACAACTAGATCCCAGAATGCATTGCAAACAAACTAGTTTTTCTAACCTCTCATGAATTCACTCAAGATACGATTATTCGTTTCGGATGCGTCACAAACATACGCCACAGGACTGAACGAGTTTTCTAAATCGACTATTTCTCCCGTGAAACCAGGGTATTTGTGTTTCAGTTTGAGGCCTGGTACTTTCACTTTTGGCTTTAGAGGTTAAGTTTCCTACCAAAATTTCAAGGAAGTAAATTGTCTGATTGTACAGTTGTATGATTTAAAACCAAAAATTCGGAAACTATTTTGAAAAGAAAGCAAGAAAAAAAATGGTTGCTTTAAATATTTTATCATGAATAACTATTAGTTAATAATTTTGAAATTTATAGAACTCGCTTTATACTAACAGTATTTTAATGTTTTTTACTGTCAAAAAAAATAATTTTTATTCCAAATATATTAAGTAACACCTCAGTAAAACACTTTTATTAAAGGAAATGAAGTTAATGAAATTAGCATTGAAATGGAAATTTTGAGCTTAAAATGTTATTAATCTATATATGAACTTAAAGTTAATGTCATTTGCATTTGATGCATCATTCAGAACAGTTTGGACAAAATTTACTTTAGTAAAAACATGCAGAAAATAATTAAATAGTTATAGTTAAGCAAATATTATGACTTGTTTTTAAATTAAAATATAACTTTTCTGTAGAATAAACACTTTCTTGTTTTATACTATACGGAGAACTATTGCCTTTAACGCCTTCTAGTTGACCGTCAATATGAGTAAATCTCGCTGAGGAGTCTCAAAAGGACGAAACAGCTGTCCTAGCTTCCAGTTCATGATTACGGAAGGCGTGAATGAATTGTGCAATCTCATTATTGCTTTTTACAAATTTCAGTTTGTGGACATTACACTCTTCCATGTATAACCATTTAAAATTTGTTTTCAGTTAAATAATAGTTTCATTAGCGAAGAAATTAATGTTGAAATTAAGAATTGTAACAAAATGTCTGAATTCCATCGGTCAGTTCTTAATTTTAAAAAAATCATCATCTCTAATGCTTTATAAAATGGAAAGAATTATAGCCATTCATTCTGCTGAAAATCTAGTCCTTCCGTGTAGACAGATATATTCATTTATTTCATTGGCGTTTCTACAACATTAGATTGATAAATACTGACACTTGCCTCTTTTGAAAGTGTTCCTAAAAAAAATATTCATCGAATGCTACTAAATTTTAAAACAATTTTAAAAAAGTAATTGATTAGAAGTTTATTCAAAAATGCCTGAACTTCGAAGCTGACGTAAATCGTTCGAAGCTTCGTATTTCTAAGGGGTTTTTTTGTTTTTATTTATTTGTATAATTTGCTTTTTCTCGATCACATTTTTACATCCGTATTTTTGCATCATTTACTAAAATCCTATTCTTTTAAATGAACTAATTGCTTTTAAGGAGAACTAAAACTAAGAATAATTCTGATTCAAACTAAGGGGGGGGGGGGCATGATTTTTTGAGGACGTATCTAAAAGGAATAAAGGTCCCTCTCTTTCTGAAACATCTGCAGGTAATGTATCGGACGATAAGACTGTGCAATAGTAGGAGATTACTGTGGTAAATATAAAAGAAAAAAATTATGTATTTACATTGATATTTACCACGTTAATCAAATAAATCTTATCTTGTAAATAACTAGTCGGTTACCCGCCGCTTTGCTCCGGAAGCCTCGCGTATGTAACGGAAAACAATTGGTTATTTATTAAAAAAAACACACACACACACAACTTACATCAAGTAAAATAAAACTGAAATTTTATTAATTTTTTTTTTCTATTTTAATTTTTGATGTCTATATTCTCTCAATCCACGACTGCTTTTAGGATCAGCGTGTGAATCATATATCTATGATATATTTTTATTTTTTATAGAGATTAGAATGTAATCCTTGTGGTCTAATGCCTAAGACGTCTAATTCAAAGCAGAAGGTTGCATGTTCGATTCCAGTAGATAACTTGCAGAAATTATTTCTATTTTTGTAAATTACGATAATTGCATCAGACCTACAGAGAAATAAAAGATTTTAGTAATTTAGATGCACTTTTCAGTGGCTTTTGAGGTACAAATAGTGAGCTTTCAGTATTCTACTTAATAGAAATAGTGCTTCTTTCTTTCTTGAGTCTCTTTTTTTTTATTTCCATTGATACTTTACACTGGTTTTTGAGTTGTAAATAGTGATTGTTTTTGTGTAGCAAATAGTGATTTTTCAGTATTCTACCTAATAGAAATAGTGATTATTTTTTTTCTGTTCTTTTTTATCCAATTCCAATTGATACTTTTCAGTGGTTTTTGAGTTACAAATAGTGAAAATTATCTACTAATCTAGGCCATCAGATTGTTCGATATAGATATTTGAAGAAGAGATGTTCAGATGGACGTTAGTTGAAATAGATGATAAATGAAGATCATAGCTTGTATACAAAATTCTTCGCAACAAATTGATTGTGAGTATTCTTTAGAGTGAAGATAACCAAATTCTGTTGAATTGTGGCTTAAAGACAAAAAGTTGTACGTTAGTGAAGACAACGTTTTCCAAATATATGACAACTTTATTTAGAGTTTGTCCTTGAGCTTTATTAATAAATATCGCATAAGAAGGTCTGATCGGAAATTGTTTCCTTGTGAAAGTGAATGGAAGTAGATTATCGCATGGTTCCATAGACTTCATATGGATGAAAACAAAATCTCCTTTGTGAGTTCTGTTATAATTTCGGTTTCTATGAGATCATTATCGAATGAACGGCATTTAAGTTGAGTTCCATTGCAGTATGCAAACTTGGGATTGATGTTTAGCAACAATATTATTGGAGATCAATCTTCAATGACAAACGATGTTGAGGAATTCCGCTGAGATTCAATGTGTTCAGATATTCGGGCAGATAGAGATGTTCGTGTGGTGGATTATCAAAAGTGTCAATTTTATTCACACATGTATTGTATGCTCGATAGTCTCTCCTTGTATTCTTAGACTTATCATTCGATTGATGTTATCGACACTCTCGTTCATCTTGATTGATGAGCCGCATATTTATCGTGAGTTTTTTGACTTTGATGTGATTCTAGCTTTATGAGTTACGAATAGTGATTTTTCAGTATTCTGCTTAATAGAAATAGTGCTTCTTTCTTTCTTGACTCTTCTTTTTTATTCCAAGTGATACTTTTCAGTAGTTTTTGAGTTACAAATAGTGATTTGTCAGTATTCTACTGAATGGAAATACTGCTTGACTCTTTTTTTCATTCTAACTGATACTTTTCAGTGGTTTTTAAGTCACAAATAGTGATTTCTCAGTTTTCTACCTAATGAAGTACTGCTTCTTTCTTTCTTGACTTTCTTTTTAATTACAATTGTTACTTTACAGTCAAAGTCAGTTCAGGTTTGACAGATAAGTCAAAAAAGCAATATGAAAAGAGATGTAGTTCTTATGGCGTAATGGATAAGATGTCTGACTTCGGATAAGAAGGTTGCAGGTTCGATTCCTGTCGCGGATGTTTTATTGAAAGAAATTCTTTCTATTTTTCATTCTCACAGAAAACTGCGCCGGACAGACAGACACACAGACAGACATACAGAGAAATTAAAGATTTTAGTAATATAGATTTTGACTCGAAGACATGAAGTTGTACGTGAGTGAAGACAACGTTTTCCAAATATATGGCAACTTTATTTAGAGTTTGTCCTTGAGCTTTATTGATAGAAGTTGAATCGATTGTATATGTCAGTGTTTATGGTGGGAAAGGGAACATTTAGGGAGTTTGAAGTTTACGGAAAAAAGACGATATTAATTTTCTAGAACTATTCTGATTTCTCATCAAATATAATTTCAAAAATTTATTTTTATTCATTCGTTCGTTTCAATCGTTCAAAATCAGTCTCCTACCTTTCCCAATTGGTTTTTTGACAACATTGCATCTCTGAGATTGTCAACACGAAGATACAGTATGAGATTCGTTACCCACGTCTCATCTAAAAAAACGACACTGCGATCGAAAACAATTTCGTAAGGCCTTTTCGAAATAAGAAGTAACGTTAGCAATAACTTTCTTTTGTTTGGCTTCCAACGGTTTTCTCTGTCCGAGAGTCGCCATTTTGAATCTTCGCTCTCGATACACATTCAGTCCTGGAATGATTAAGAGATCATGGGTGTTGTTCAAGGTCAGAGTCGTTCTTTCGCTGGGCGAACTTTAGGAGTGTAATTTTAAAAAAGGCCAGACACACATAAAAGGTGTCTGTCGATATTTTTCAATATAGTTTTATAAAACACATTAAAATGTTAATAATGCGACTAGGTTTCAATCGGATCTTTTTCAAGTAGCAACACAACTCTTCTACTACGGTACTTGTTTGTGAAAAAAGAAAAAAAGAAGAACCCACAGCCAGGACCCACGATGTGATCTTGCGAGTGTAGGATCTCCGCATCAGGAAATCTATGGATCCAGATAACAGACTTAGTTTCAATTAGTAATTAATTAGTTACTTGAAAAAGATCGGCAAGTCCTATCGAAAACTGGTCGAGTTCTCAACATTTTAATAATTTTTTCGGTGTTACTTTAAGCAGTATTCTGCTTAATAGAAATAGTGCTTCTTTCTTTCTTGACTCTTCTTTTTTATTCCAAGTGATACTTTTTGGTAGTTTTTGAGTTACAAATAGTGATTTGTCAGTATTCTAGTGAATGGAAATACTGCTTGACTCTTTTTTTCATTCTAACTGATACTTTTCAGTGGCTTTTAAGTCACAAATAGTGATTTCTCAGTTTTCTACCTAATGAAGTACTGCTTCTTTCTTTCTTGACTTTCTTTTTAATTACAATTGTTACTTTACAGTCAAAGTCAGTTCAGGTTTGACAGATAAGTCAAAAAACTTAGGATTGATGTTTCGCAACCATTTTATTGGAGATCCAATCTTCAATGCCAAACTATGTTGAGGATTACCGCTGAGATTCAATGCATTCAGATACTCGGGCAGATAGCGATGTTCATGTGGTGGATTATCAGAAGTATTAATTTTATTCGCACTTGTATCCTCTGTATTCTTAGACTTATCATTCGATTGATGTTATGGACACTCTCGTTCATCTTGGTTGATGAAACGCATATTTATTGTTAGTTTTTTTACTTTGATGTGATTCTAGCTTTTCGAGTTACAAATAGTGATTTTTCAGTAATCTATCTAATAGAAATAGTGCTTCTTTCTTTCATGACTCTCTTTTTTTTCCAATTGATACTTTTGAATGGTTCTTGAGTTAAAAATAATGATGGTTTTTGAGTTACAAATAATGATTTTTCAGTATTCTACTTAATAGAAATATTGCTTCTTTCTTTTTTGATTCTTTTTTTCATTCCAATTGATACTTTTCAGTGGTATTTAAGTTACAAATAGTGATTTCTCAGTATTCTATCTAATGAAGTAATGCTTCTTTCTTTTTTAACTTTCTTTTTTATTATAATTGTTACTTTTCAATCAAAGTCACTTTCAGTTTTGACAGATAAGTCAAAAAAACAATAAGAAGAGAGTTGTGGTTCCCATGGCCTAATGGTTAAGATGTCTGACTTCGGATCAGAAGGTTGCAGGTTCGATTCCTGTCGCGAATGTTTCATTGTAAAAATTCTTTCAATTTTTCATTCTCACAGAAAACTACGCCGGACAGACACACAGACAGAGAAATAAAAAATTTTAGTAATATAGATTGTTACTTTGCAGTCAAAGTCACTTTCAGTTTTGACAGATAAGTCAAAAAAACAATATGAAAAGAGTTGTAGTTCCCATGGCCTAATGGATAAGATGTCTGACTTCGGATCAGAAGGTTGCAGGTTCGATTCCTGTCGCGAATATTTCATTGTAAAAATTCTTTCTATTTTTCATTCTCACAGAAAACTGCGCCGGACAGACACACACACACACAGACAGACAGACAGACAGACAAACAAAGAAATAAAAGATTTTAGTAATATAAATTATGAAAAATCAATTGGATTCTAAATTTGAAAAAAAAAAGGTAGGGAAAGTGATTGGTAAACAATCACAATGCTTTGCAACGTCTTCTGATACTTGATTTTGTTTAATTTTTTTGTGTTTATTTCCAACAAACGTAACATTTGCGCCTTTTGGTAACCATATTTATAATGCAGCTCTACAACAATGCAAACGACGTAATTGTTGCGATTGTTGTGCTTAATGATAATTTAATGAGATTTTGATGATATTTGTCCACAGGACAGACAAAGTGGGATTATAAGTTTTCTGATCTTGATCAGAAGACGAAAAAACTATCGAATTGATTTCCATGGAAATCAAAAGAACTCTTTGAAAGCAATGTGAAATCAATTGTTAATAAAGTTTCTGGAAAGCCTAATGAAATGAATCCTCTTAATTTTTAAAGTAACAAGAATCCAACGAACTTATCCCTACAACAGACTAGAATAAGTATTTCATTATAGTGTGAATTTTATTAGTTACTAGCTGTACCCGGCATGCGTTGCAATGCCACTCAAAGAAACCTTTTGGGACTGGTGTCGGTCGGTGGTGAGACACTTAGGTACCCGTGTCACCTTCCATCCACCCAACTTTTATGTCCTAACCCCCCCATAGGAAAGCGAATTATTCCCTTTACACAAGATTTGTGTAGTTCTCATTGTCACCACCAGGTCCATATTTTGCTATTTCACAGATTTTACCACTTTTCAACTCATGGGGAGGGTGAGGTTCAGGTTCTAAAGTAGCCTTTCTTTTCCGCAGTGTCTTAAAGAGTAATTCTGCAAAGATTTGTCCAGATAGGTCAAAGGGCCTAGGAGTGTATACGGGACAAAGAAAGAAAGAGAGAAAGAAAGAAAGAAAGAAAGAAACATTCATTTTTATAAATATAGACTAAGGAAAAGTCCTAAATACGCCTAAAGGCCGGATAGTCCTAAAAATAGGCCTAAAGTGAGAGTATTTTACTTAAGTTTAAAATTCTGCTGTGAAGTGTCTAATGTAATAAATTAAAAACATTGTATTATATTTATTTACATCGAATATGTTTAGTTTAACTCAACTTTAAATTTAATTAGTCTTGATATTGTTGCGAATAGTGTTAAGGAGAAACTGACTTTGCCTGCAATTACGTATTTCTATTCATAGATGGCGCTATGTGCTTTCGGTGGGGGAGATCA
>JAFIDM010111345.1:11010-24284 GCA_023159025.1 Thereuonema tuberculata | reverse complement strand
GCTTGCTACTTTATGGTTTAAGTATACATTTCTTCCCAACATAGGGTCTGAAAGACCACAGATGTTAATTTTTGATGGCCATGATTCGCACTGTTTTGTTGAATTGCCAGCACACACATACCACTGGCTTCAACCCTTGAACCAAGCAGTATTCAAGCCATTTAAAGATGACTACAAACATGAATGTTACGAAATGGTTGACAAATACCCAGAAAGTATTCAGAAAAAAACTTCTGTGGGCTGTTCAAGAAAGGCTTGGGATCAATCTATGACAACAAGAAACATTCAGTCCGGTTTTCAGGCCTGTGGAATATTTCCATACAATCCTACTGCTATCCCTGAAGCTGCTTATCTGCCGAACACACTGTACAAAAGGATCAATATATATCAGACCACAACACCAACAGGCTTACAAGAAACAGACTTAGTGATACTGATGTTCCTGCTTCATCCAACATGGTACCAACTGTACTCAGTCTTCAAGAGCAGCATGAAACTATTGCCACATCTCATACTTCAATATCTGCAATACAACATCAAAAACATGACATCAACCCTGGCCAAACAAGACCGTGTTCACCGGCTTTAGCTTTGTCAGCATTAGAATGTTCGCTACATCAACAGCTGATGTGGAGCGATACAGGCGAAGCTACAGTGAAGGCAAAGCCATAACAAATGATAAATGCTGTAATACCTGGAATAGATACAAGGAAGCAGAAGCACAAACGGAATTTGAGTGTGAAACCGAGCATTGTAATGAAGATTTGAGCTACCAACCTTTAAATTTGCCAATAAGTCCAAAGGATGCCATGTCTACTGCAATCACTTCAAATCGTTTTTACTCAAATAAACATAAAGCAGTAGCAGGGTGTCTACTGAATCTCAAACAAAAAAATTAAGGACAATTCCCGTACATTTAAAGACATTTTCACAAAAATTCTGTTCAACCAAAAAAAAAACAAAAAAAACAAAACAAATCATGCTTAAAATTTAAGGACATAGTCTGATTTTTTTAAGGACATTTCCCATAAAGTTCATGTCAACCCAAATTTCCCGTACTAGATCTACTCGACAACAATTTGTTGACATTACCAACAGGTTAAAACGAGACAGTTTTGAATTTTTTTTTTCCCATTGTGCACGTTGGTAATTCAAAAACATCACTATTTTGTTTTAACTTTCGATGAGGTATACAAAAAGAAATTTGCTGCACTACAAGCAAAAAAAGACAAAGAAGATGAAAAATTACAAAGAGCTCGCCTGAGAAAAGAAAAGGCAGACTTAAAAGCCAAACAAACTGCCAACAAAACAACCCACAAATCTATTCGTGGACAAAAAAAAGACAAATTTATAAGGGAATATAAAGCAATATCTTCAATAGTTTATTAAATATCATATCTTATTAGGCTTAACCTCTGAAGGATCTCTTTTGTAAATATTTTGGAGAAAACGTAATGCCCTTAGTTAAAAAGAAATTATAGCATATTTTTAGGATATTCTCATTTACCTCACAATAACTTACATTTTTGTTTTTTAATATTTCAATTAATCTGTTAGTGTTTTAATCAAAAACAATCTCACAGGCCGTACTCTTAAAATAACCTAATTCCAGAAACATGAGCTCAATTCCAGACTAGTGTCTGGAATTGAGTCCAATCCATCTGTAATTAAGAGCATAAGTCTGGAATTTGGTCCTTTTCAGATGTATCAACAAATATCTAAAATTACTGCATTTTATCACCAAACAAATTGCTATAATAACCTAAAAACGAAGTTAGAGGTTTGGGCTTGAATAAAAAAACTATTCTTCATAAAAAATTCCATGCATGTGGCTCCAAAATTCTTGAAATTTTGCAGACATGTCTGGAATATGGTTCCTTTACCCTACTGATGTTTTATTATGTGCCAACAACATAAATTTCTTCTTTTTTTTTTCTAATATACTATATATATATGATGATGATGATGTGACAACATACGTATATTCACATTATTGTATTAATCAAAATACTGAAATTTAATTGTTTTATTTTTGTAAGCATAAAAAGAAATATGTAAAATGAGAAAGTAATCTCAAAACAATTCTGTAAAAGCTAATGGCTAAAAATTCAGTCAACGTTTATTTCAGCTGTTTAATTTTAGCTTTAGATTTATTTTAGTTTAGCTTAGGAATTTGAAGATTTTAAATTCAATTTTAAAATGTTAGAATTTAGAATAATTTTAATGGTTTAATAGTTCTTAGGCTAATTTAGGAAAAGTTTAAGCATTTAAATAATTTTAAGCTTAATTTTTAGCTTAGTTTAATTTTGTGAACTTAATTTAGAATTTCTGCTTTTAAAAGAAGTTAATTTCCTTTATTAGCTTAATTTAGGTCGAGCTGTGGAAATTTCCACTTGTCTTGTGTTATGATGTAATCATTCCAAATTAGGAATTATTGATAGGATAAGGTATCACTGGACAATCAGATTATGATGTAATCTCCCATATTTGGGCAGATAAGCATTCCAATTAGCGGATAGGGTGGCGTTCTCATGACGTCATGTTGGCGGTATTTCCGAGCTTATTTAAGGCGTGTCTCGCTCTCTCTCTCGCCGTGGATAGCCTGCCACAGAAACTTCTGGTTATGGATAGGTCTGGCCAACGGCTAAGTATCGCAATGTTGCCGAGTTCCGTGTGCTTGTAGCCGCATCCTTAAGATAGGAAGTGTTAAAACTAAGTTATGATAGCTTAATTAGACTGAATGAATAGTCTTAAATATCATTACTGAATTTATAAAAATAAATTCTCGCATTAGACTGAAATAATAGTCTGAAATTCCACTACTGAATTTATAAGGATAAATTCTCGTTTCATATTTGCAACGGCGAACCCGTGCAAATTTAGTTTTAAGTTTAACATGCGTGTAAACCCGCATGGGATTCGTGCTTCAACAATGTGTGTGTAAACCAACACGGGATAATTTGTGAGTAAACTCTACTTAGTGAAATTGTGTGTTTCAGTGCTTAGCTCCGCGCTAGTTTGATACCCCTGCAGCTTAGAAAATACCAGTCTTAATTGCAGTCAAGTTGAATTTACCAGTACAAAGTGCTTCATTATTTTTTAATAGCTTAAGTTAAAGTTATTAGTCAGGCATTTGCGAATAGGATAAGTCAAGGAGACTAGAGCAATAGCTTCGCCGGTGACGTTGTTACAATCCAGGAGATTGCCCTTATTAAATTAAAAGTTCTTGAGTTTAATTAACGTTTAAAAGTGTTAAGCCTCTTATCATTCAGTGGACGCGAGGCATGACTCCCCCTCCTCACCTGAGAGGTCTGAGCCTGTCAACCGGGGTGTAGCGACTTTCGAAAGGGTGAAAAGCAATATTACCGTGAGAAGCGATTGGCGACCAACAGCAGAGAACAGAACCAATCTGCTTAGTTGCAGCTTGCTTAGTTAAATTATCCCCCCCCCCCTGTTCCATTACATTATTTTGGTGCTCCAACATGTTGGCCTGAAGATATTAGGTCTAATACCCCCTAGCGTTACATATTTTGAGGGCTAACGTGTAGGCTCGAAGAGCTAGGTTAGTTAGTTTAGAACCGACGACGAGAACAGTAAATTAGTTAGGAGCCATGACTCGAGAGATAAGCTGCTTAAAGACTCATTTTACGAATACAGGGAGGAGGAAACATACGCCAGTAACGGTGAAGTAGTCAAGGAGATGGTTACGAACACACATTCATCTAGCGAGGTTGCAATATTAGCATTGGAGCAGGCGAAAGAGGAAGCATTCCGTAATCCATCGATCGAAGAGGGATTGAAGGGATTCCTGGAAGCCATGTTGAGGTCCAACACCATCCTTCTCGCTAAAATGGATGACATGACAGCTGAACTATGTAAGAAAATAGACGCTAAGGTGGGCGCCTTCTCTGCCAAAGTAGACAAGTTACAGCAAAAGATAGATGAACACTGCACAGAGATCAGTGAGCAAAATGGAAGGATAGACGCGTTAATGGATGAACATAGCACCAAATTGGAGGAGCTTTCCGTCAAAATATCCGGACGAGAGGAAGTGATAGAAGCAGCGCTTGTCAAGCTAAGCAGCAAAGATGGTGGAAAAGGTGGCAAGAAAACTGAGTATGATGAAAAAAGAAATGCAGCGTTCCAGGAACACGGTGAAAGAATGAATGCCGTAATCCGTAAAGAGGCCCGAAAATGGGAAGAATGGGACGCAATGTTCATCCAGAGCATGGAGCAAAGCTTTGTGAACCGGAACGCGAGATTGGGCAACCAACGCCATCGATACCAGGATGATTTCGGATAAAGATCGATGACATAAATAAAAGAATCGATTGACTGAAGTTAAAAGGTGTGGCAACCGCCGCTCAGGTGAATACCAACAAACAGATTAAACTAGTGAAACTGTCTGAGAGTGTATCCACCAACAGAAACAAGTGTTTGTTCAAGAACACCGCTATAAGCAGTTGTAGCAGCAATTATGCGGAAACAACGCACAGGAAGAAAAGAAAGGGAGAATACAGCCACGATGAGAAAGATATTCCGCCCAGTGGTTGTACCGACGGACTACGAGCGTATTACAATGACATCAGCAACAGCAGGGATACCCAACCAATTCTACCGTATTCTTGCTCAGACTTAAATTGGAAATTCATAGCAGTCAGCAATAGAAGAAGAAGCAGGAGCGAGTTGCTCCAAGCTTTTGGAGGACTGATTCCGGTTGGTGTGACGGACACACAGCCGAGGGTTTTTTGTTTACAGGGGAGTCCTCATTCGTGCGGTTTGGATTTGTCGTACGGACGATCTACTTGATTTTGGTGAAGGAGTTGGGAGGTTTGTGATAAATAATGTCCTTTGGAGAAGATGTCCGTGGAGGTGCTGAAGAGAGCAAAACGTACCAATCGTCGCCATGGTGGAGTTTCAGATGGAGGTCAGCAGCGTCTATTCATTCGACGATTAACCCGATGAATGCGACCTGGCCCTGGTGTTGCCTGAGGGGGTGCTGAAAACAGCGCTAGAGGTTGTGCGAATATTCCAACCCACCCACATGTAAGGATCACCACGGTCGAGTCGACGAGTCCGCGGATGACGTTACCCGCCTGACTACAGATATAATAGAAATATAAAAAGCGCAAAGCGTAGAACTACTTGTCATCGACTTCGCGGATTTCCGACCCATACTCTGGGATGAACCCGGGATGTGAGGGACATACCCGTCACGAAATTGGTGGACTACCCTGGGACAAACAGCGTCAGACTGAAAGTCCGTGCTTCCAAACTGAAGTTGTGAAACAAAACAAAACAAAAAATGCTGAACTGCAAACAATCAGGTGTTATTACAGTGATTAGCCAGTAGTGGCCAATTACTGAACTACACTAATTTTTTCAAATCAACTGTAAGTTATAAAATTTGTTAGGGCCATCATTGGTTTGCCCCTGAATTAATTTCATTAAACAAAAGCTATATTTTATAGTAAATGGCCAGGGTGCCATTCACTGTATTTGAGGATGGCCAATCGCTATATTTTCTATATTCACACCACTAAACAACTTATGCTACACATGTTCAATTTTGCAGGTGATTCCATGAATGTTTTCCAAGTGATTTTGATATCCTGAACTTCAGTAATAATGCCAACAAGACCAATGCACCCTACGATGAGGCAGCAATGAACCAAGCCATTTCTGCTGCACTGTCAGAAGGAATGTCCATACGAGCAGCAGCCAGAAAGTTCGGAGTCCCACGAACAACTCTAAAAGTAAAATTGAAGTTTCCAAATAAGAAAAGCACGATGGGCCCTGTTCCAGTTCTCCTTCAGTAGAAGAACAAACACTTGTTTATTGGATTTGTAAATTAGCACGTAAGGGATTTCCCAAGAAAAAAACTGACTTGCAGTCAAGTGTGCAAGAATTTTTCAAACTGAACCCTCGTGAAAATCCATTCACTGATGATAGGCCAGGCGATGGATGATACAAAGCTTTCCTCAAATGCCATCCTAAGATGACAGAGAACATGTGAGGGTGTAACTGCAGCAAGTGCATATGTGTCTGAATGTGACATTCGGAAATGGTTTACAGAAATAACCAAGTATTTTACAGAAATTGATCAACTTGACATTCTGAAAGATCCATCTCGAGTTATGCATGGAGATGAAACTAATTTTCAGTTGTGCCCAGAAAGAGGATGAGTTTTAGCCCCCAAAGAAGCAAAAAATGTCTATGATGTACAGCAAAGTGGAACGAAGGAAACATTGACAGTTATGTGTACTTTCTTTGCTTATGGGAAGATGTGTCCTGCTATGGTAATTTATCCATACCAACGCATTCCAGCCAGTGTTGCAGATTCAATTCCCAGTGAACGGGGCGTTGGAACAAGGCCCCCTCTACAAAAGGCCATGGTCCGAGGCTGAAATTTTTTGGTTAAGTGACCAACTTAGTGCTGTGTTTCCTCATCGATTGCTGTTCATGAAGGTGTACAATAGACGTTCCGTATTTTTTATTTTGTTAGTATATTTACAGGACCGAATATAGAAGAGCCTTCCTTACAAAGTGTTGGATTTATGTTCAAATATATGGCGATTTTTTTTAAGTAAGTGATTTTATTTCCATTGTAATTATAAAATAGTAAACAAATCAATTGGCAGAAAATTTAAATGTCAGCCTGAATGCCACGTGGTAGATTGATTGATTTCAAACAAATATTTAAGGAGGGACCACACTGAAAACAAAAAAAAAACTCAATCCTTTATGCTAACCATGATTAAATGATTTGACTTTTAAGTAATGGTATGGCCATGTAATGAGAATGGATCCTTCCAGAGTAGCCAAAGAATGGTTGCTGAAAACTGGACAGCAAAAGACCTAGAGGCAGACCTAGGAGAAGATGGTCCGATCAACTTAAACAAGATCTGGAAGATACAGGAGTGGTTTGGAGCCAAGTACAAGAGGAAGAGTGGTATCTGAGATAACACAGATGGAGTGCGCTCTTGCACCGCACCCGGGAAACTGGAGATGGTTGAATGATGATGATGACTTTTTAATGTTACTTTGAAATAGTAAAAAAAATTTTTTTTTTCTTTTTTTTTTTTTAATAAGCCCCCAATTTGTTAAAATTGAGAGATGATTGGAACAGCATAAATGTTTACCTAAACCTTCTACCAGTCTGATTTTTTTTAGTGTGCAAGAGGAGAGTACAGGGCACATTCTTATGTATTGTGAGGGCAATAGGGGCATAGCAAGTATCAATTTCCTATTTTTCAAAGCACAAAAATATTGTGCATAAAGAAAACTGGCTTTTTTTAAATTACTGGCTGGCCACAACAACTGTTTGACTATTATATTTTTAATGAATCTGCCATTTCCATACCCAGGAATGTTCCTGAAATTACATGTGTCTAAACAGAAAAAAGTTATGAACGTATCATGTTTGGTTCTAGATATATGCAATTCCCAAGATGTGAATAAACTAATAATTTAGGAACATAAAAAAACAGTGATTACTTTGTGGAGACAAAATTCCCACTTCCGTAAGTGTCTCCATCAGTAGCTTTTTTTCCTTTCTTCTTAAAATCATTAACTAATCCCTTCAATTGATCAATACTTGATACACAATACTCGGATGGCTGCTCATGTGTTTTTTTTTTTCTTGCACTTGTTGAATGGCATGCGAAAAAAATTTCTGCGATGCTGTTGGTGTTGTTTGGTGCACCTGTATAGCTCTTTGAGACCCTGTACACACAATTGGGTGGGTTATGTTTTAATTTTTTTTTGGCCAAACTATGAATGCTTAGTTATGTTAGTCCTGCATAGCACAAATGTGCTGCCGGATATGAATTTTGTTTTGTAAGTTCCAAAAATTGACATAAGAGGTCAGTAGAAGCTGACAAAATAGCAATATTTTCAAGATGGCGTCCAAGAGAATCATGCATATTATTTAGTTCCAAATTTTGCACCTTAAAGTACTTAAAGAAATTCAAGACATATTTATTGTGTTATAGAATTCTTTAAACTGATATATAAAGTTGTTAGAAAATAAAGGATATGAAGAAGTAATTACAAAAATGGGTTCAGATCTTTCAGTAGCACAATTGTATCATCTGGGACTGAAGTACAAATTTATTTTGCAGAATTTAATAAAAATTTTCGAATATATTTCATAAATTAAGCATTACAGAAGATCTAATTTATCCTAATTATTAAAATAAATGCAAAAATTATTGAAAAATGTTTTGTTTTTTTTCATAAAAAATATTTACTAAAAATCTCAAATATTTTTATATTGAACTAAAATCAAATAATTAAAATAATAAATTAAGTTTCTAAATATCTTACTGAATATGTTTTATCTAATTTTAATTGACTTTTGATTCTAGGTTTTACATCTAAACATGGATGTAAATAATTGATTTTAGCTCATTATTGTGTATTAGAAATATTTTATTTAGTAAAACAAAGTTCATTCCATCTAATGTGGGAATATACAATATTACTATACCAAGTAACAACAGTAATTACCACAAAAACATGTAATTGTCAATTTTCAAAAATTTTATAATTTGTCAATTGAGACCTGACCCACACAATTGAAGAGCTTATTTCCAAAGTGTCTTAAATCCAAAATTGGTCATTTTCGATATTTTTATACGAAAATATAGTTTGTACATTCTTCTATCATATCACAGTTTGTCGTTTTCCTAATCGAGATATATCACCTGAAAAAGTGGTTTTGAAAATCCAGTTTATTTCCAAAGTATCTTATATCCTCGCTGTGTTTATTTCCAAAGGGTCTTATATCCGTATGGCCAATCAGCGGACTGCTACAACTCACGTGACCCATCATGGCGGCACCCATGACTGAGCATGTTACACGGCGGGATAGTGACTGTTGATTGTGAGGTTGTGTAGTATTTCAGTGTTAATGTATTAATTACAGACAAATGGCCAGCTTTGAAGAAGAAGTACAGCGTCACACAGGCCGCACAGCGAGGAAACTGTCGCTAACACCTTCAGAATGGGCTAAAAATAAGGCAAAACTTCATAAATATGCAGTGATGGTACCCAACCAAAAGTGGCATGTAATCACAGTGATGGACTGTGTAAGGCTTCTGAACTTTCTTCCGAGGACTGTAAGCGTTTCCACACAAAATTCTACGATAATAAAACTAAAGTGCAAACAAGATGCAATTATAACAAATGCTATACAGGTGAAAAAAAAAAAAAAAAAACGTGTTAGAGGGAAGCTGGACAAACGAAGTAGAGAATTTTCTGTATCTTACTTCATTCCAACACAGCATGGAAATGTGAAAGTGTGTTCTTCAAGCTTCTGCAGCATTTTGAGAGTGAATGCCAAACATGTGCAACGTCTTGCAGCATATTATTTCAAAAATTGTTCTCCCAGAAAGGAAATGAGAGGAGGAAAACGCATTAATATCCGAACCAATGGCATCAAGGACCTGATTCGTCAACACATCCTGGATTTCAAATGCTGTTCTGGACATTATGGGCGAGAGAAATCTCCAAACAGAAAGTATTTACCTTCAAACTTGTCTATAAGGTTAATGTGGAAGTTATTTCTTGAAGTGAACAAGGACAATGTAGAAGCTCAGACCTGCAAGTATCACTTATATCACAAGGTTTTTACTCGTGAATTCAATCTTGGGTTTGGTACGCCACGAACAGATATATGTAGTTTTTGTGAAGAACGTCAGCAACGTTTGAAGTATGAAGAGGATGAAGAGAAACGCAAGGAAATAGTGTGTGAACTACTTGTACATAAACACCGTGCCAAGAGATTCTATGAACTAATGAATGAAACAATAACAACTGATGATGCGGCTTGTTTTGTATACGACATGATGCAAAATCAGCCTTTGCCACGCACTGCCTTAGGTTAGGCGTTCTGTTGCGTCAACTTTGGCAGTACTATCTTGGTATTGTTCGTCACTATGGTGCAAAGTCGAAACAAAATATATCCAATGTATCCTTTTACACATGGGGAGAAAATGATGCAATGCGAGGTAGTTCTCAGGTTAGCAGTGCAATATAACATTATTTGTCCGTGTTCTGTACTTCAAATCCGCAAATAAAGAAAATCAATCTTTTTTGCGACGGATGTAGCACACAGAACAAAAATTATGTAATGCTCGCAATGCTTAGTAAACTGGCTAATACATTTGATCTTACTGTTAACTTTTCCTGTTCGTGGACATAGTTAATTACCTGTAGACCGTGTCTTTGGATGGGTGGAATGAAAGCTGCGTAGAACAGAGCAAGCCCTTTTAGCATCAGACTATCACAGTATATTTGAAACTGTTGGGCGTGTACTTGTACTAGGTAAAGACTGGTTTTCTTATGAGTGGAAACTTTGTGCCAGGAAACATTAAATCCAAAATGGACTTCAATATAACAAATGTGAAAATAGTTGTGGTCACAAGCAACAATGTAGTTTGCAGCACTACTTATTCGGGTATAACAATGTGCACTCACACATTACTTAAAAGGGGGAAAAGTTGGTCAACATTGATACCATAAAAAGAAACATCAGGTCATCCTGTAAAAGAGGAGAAGTTGAAAGATATTATTCCAAAATGCCATTGCGGGATGCGGCTCAGTAATGCCCAACTTACTTAAAAGTGACTTAATGTGTTGTCAGGAAGTGCAAACAATGAACAAATAGATGACTCTTCCGATGATGACGTCTGAATGACACACTGTATTATCTTCATGTATGCAACAATAATGTAACATAATAAAATTCACAGTTAATTATGTACTAGACCTCATTTTTCTGTAACAAAAAAAAAAAATGAAATGATGTTGTAATTCCAAAGTGGGCTAGAATGCAGATTCCGGTACAGGATGTGATACGGTGCGGAACAACACACCACGTGCTTTTTTTAATATCTCTTATTTGTTTATTTGTGCGGAGAGATATATTTTTTTTTTGGGGTCACGTTATCACGTGATTTCTATTGTTCTCTATAGTTCTTTCTTTGTTCTGCCTGCCAAACAATGGATGCGTCTCAAAGGTTAACAGAGGGGAAATGTGATTTTGTTTATCTGGCGAGTTTGAGAGATGGATGTAAAAAAGATGTTATTGATTTTTGTATGAATGTTGGTCTGATTGCGAAAGAGTATAAATGTCCAAAGTGTGCTAAGAAAATGAAATGGACTGAACGAATGGATGTGAATGATGGTTATTCGTGGTTGTGTCGTGTGTCAGCGAAGGATAACAGACATTATGTTTGTAGATCTGTAAGAAAGGGTACATGGTTTGAAAGCAGTAATTTAAGTATGACTGAAGTCTTAATGATTACATATATGGGTCAAAAAGACAAGCAGTGAATGGATTATGGATGAAATGAATGATGCTAGTCACACTGTCGCTGATTGGAAGAGCTTTTGTAGAAGCTAATTGGAAGAGCTTTTGTAGAGAAGTATGTATGGATATTTTGATGAATGAAGCTTCCCCCATAGGCGGGAAAGGTGTGATTGTAGAAATTGATGAGAGTTTATTCGGAAAAAGAAAGTATGGAAGAGGTAAGCCTGTGAAAGGTGAATGGTTGTTTGGTGGAGTGGAAAGAGAAACAAACAAATGTTTCTTCGTTGTGGTGGAAAACCGCAGTAAGGAGGTGCTGATCGATATGATCAAAAACTACATCCTGCCAGGAACGACCATTATTTCCAATGGCTGGCCATCGTATGCTACGTTAACTGATGAGGGATACCAACACCTCACGGTTAACCACAGCATTACCTTCAAGGACCCAGAAACTGGCGCTCATTGCAACAAAATCGAAGGGGCCTGGAGTATCATCAAGCGTCAGCTACGGAGAGAGGGGACAAACAGATGTGCCAACCAAATCAACAATTACTTAGCGGAATTCATGTGGAGACGAAAACATCAGCAGCTTAACTTCAAACAAATGTTTCAGGCGTTCCTGCAAGATATTCAAAAAATATACCCTCCACACACGTCAGACGAAGAAACATAAGGTAAACACTTTTTACCCATTTCATTATCAACCAAAAACAATTAGCCTTAGGTTAGGTTAAGTTAGGTTGGCTCAGCTGCAGGATGTATCTATTGGTAAAAAAACCCCTCAATTTTCAACCATTCGAATTTGGTTTAGGTTAAGGGGTTTAAGTTAAGGGGTGTACGCACTATAGCGTTTATCTCCGTCAATCGTTAAGTTTATGTAAGATAATTGCTTTTACGTCTCAGTTTAAGGCCAAACACTAATCTTGAAATGAACGAACATAAGCGTCTCCTCAGACGTAAGGCCAGCCAATCAGATCGTGTGTGTGAGCAACATCCAATCACAGAGCGCTGACGTATTCCTAAAACTTTTGAAGATCGAAAGCAAGTTTTCCGACGCCATTTTGTTCACCACTTCGTTGGGATCGAAGGTTATTACGAATTAAATATCACATTGAGGAGATTATTTTTCGAAAATAAACAATATTTTCACTGAAATAAATTAATGCTATGCGTCATAATGTGCAGATCTCACCTTTGATTTCAGCAGCATGACTTCAAGCGAGCTCGGGAGTGACGCCGACGATCATGACGGTGGTGATGTGTGGGAGACTGATCGACGAAGACTAGTCCAAACGACCCAAACATCATAGGTTTTCTGCGGTTCCTGGACCCAAAAATGTTCCAAGGCGCTCCATAAATCCTTTGGATTTCTTTTTGCTGTTTTTTACTGTAGAACTGATGGAGATGATTTGCGTAGAATCGAACAGGTACTCTGAGCAATTGCACGCCACATAGGAAAAGCTATTGGCAGCCGATCCCGGAAAACGCTCAAAAGCTTTTGAACGGTTGCATTTGTGGTTCAGCTCAACCAGTAAAATGACAACAATAGATTGCGAGAACTTTTAGATTTTCTGCTGAACATGTTTAGTTTGGAAACCCCGTTTGACCGACTACTGGAACAAAGTAGACTTTGCAACGAACGCCAGGATTTTCAGATGTCATCTCCAGAGATAAGTTCCTATTTCTATTTCGTTGTTTTCATTTCACTGACAATTCTGTGGCTCTTAAACGTAGCAATCCATCTTTTGACAGGCTATACAAGATTAGGCCTATTCTCAATCACGCAAATGTTGTTTTCAAGTAATAATTTATACCTAAGCGTTTTTTGAGTATTGATGAAAGTCTGGTAGGCCTAAAAAATAGGAGCAACCTCATTCAATACATGCCAAATAAAAAACATCACAGATGGGGTATAAAATTATGGGTTTTATGTGATAGTGCTTCTGGTATGCTTGTA
>JAFIDM010111344.1:0-24285 GCA_023159025.1 Thereuonema tuberculata | reverse complement strand
TTTTCATCTGAAGACGAGGACTACGATCCTTGAAACATGTTATGAAGCTTATATAATGAAGTATTTGATTTTATTTATTCTATGTGTTTGGTCCTTTTTTAATATATTCAAGCACATCATGTCTGAGAACATTTTCTATAACTCAAATTGTAAAATTTATACACCGTAATTTGGAACTTTTAATAACTTCCTAGATTAGAATGTGGTGAATGCGGGCGGCAGGAAGCCAAGCATCGCAGGGTAGTAGATCTATTGTACTAAACCCACGGAAATGAGGACAGATGATAGAAAGACTGAAAATAGTATGGTGGTAGGATCGCAGGGGAAACGGGACAACCCAGACAAAACCTGCCCAGCATGGATCGTCCACCATCACGAAGTCCACATGTGAACCGAACCCGGGACTCAGAGGTGAGAGGCCAGTGTCTTAGCGACAACGGCAACCGCTTTCTAAGTTTGAGGAATAATTTCTGATTCACCGAAACTTCATAAAACTTGACAAGCCTGTTTACGAACAAGAGATTATCGATCTTTTTATATTTAAAATCTTTTCCGTGTCAGAGAGATACAAGCGCGAAGATTTTAACAAAAATAAATAATTGATTTGAACAACCTGTAGTGACGTTCTTAAAATCAATTTGCATTTGCTTTGATTTAATTAAAAGTAAATCGATTTAGACGAGTTAAAAATAATTTTATTACTAATTTAATTAATTTTCATGGGAATCTTGTGGAGAAAGATTTTCAGATATGTCGGATATTATAGGATAATTTATAAAATACGGAAAATCTGTTTTTTTATAGACTTTTGAAATGGAAAACAAATAAAAGTAAAACATAACAATTAACCTTCTTATAGAAAAGAAATTTTAAATTCCTTTTGGGATTTTTTTTTTGTGAAATATCTATGTATATATAAGAAAATTGGGCTTTTCTGCCTGTAACTCTTCCGAAACCATAAGACACAGAAATATTTAATACAAATAAGGTGTCAAATGTAATTAGATATGCTATTGATGATGGCTACATTTCATTTTTCATCGAAATGAGTCAACCGCAAGTTACGTGAGGTAAGGTCAACACACCACCCACGCACACCGGGCACGTGACCTTGGATTCACTTTCTCAGTGAGCAGGGAAGCCGAGTGGCTGACAGGGAAGCCACTAAAATTGTGCAGGTTGCTACGACAGAATAAAAAGAAAATTTTTCTAAAATGAAAGCCCGAAAAATAAGATTTCTTGACTTTAATCTCGTCTTTAATCTAATCTTTCGCTTAGCCACGAGCATCAAGCATGAGCAATGTGGGCCAACCATTTTACATTGAGGCTCCTCCGTTCAATTTTTGACTGGCCTTTTGTAGTTGTTTTTTAAAAAAAAAAAAAACCAAAAAAAAAAAAAAAACAGTGCTGATGTAAATATACATCGATTCTTTTTATTTGTAAACTTATTTTCGAAAGGAAAAAGAACAAAAAAAAAATAAAAATATGATCAATAAACCGAAAGATACAAATTTAAATGTAATGTATTATATATTCGATATTTTGGCTAGTTTTTAGTTTTCCTAAGGCCAATTAACTTCTATTATATCTTGAAAAAGTTACATATCACTGAATCCCCTTGTCTTAGTCTTCTATGTGTCAGAAAAACATCAGTAACATCTTTCCCTAATTTGTCTTTCTCAGAGTCATTTCAATTAGATTTAATTATAATATCAATAATTCTAACTCGCTCAATGTAATAGAATAATCATAAAATGTAACTAGAAAAATATTATATAAATATATAACAACAGAAATATTACATCCCTGTAATAAAAATCAATTATATCAAATAGAAAAAGGATAATCTAACTACAGTAAAACCTCGTTAAGTCGCCACCCGGATAAGTCGTCACTCCGTTTAAGTCGTCTTTTTCCTTTGGTCCCGACAAGGTCTCATACACAATAATGTAAAATAACCCTCTTTTACCCGACACCAGCCGCGCTGGTGTGGTCGAGCGGTCTCAGGCGTCGGTCTGTTGTGAGATCAATGTGCCAGCGCCCGGGTTCAAATCCCGGTAGCGAGCATGGATGTTTCAAAAAAAATTCCTTTCCTGTGTTGTAGCCTCTTCTTCACTTTCTCTTCGGTCTGACGTCATTCCTTAATGGCGTCCTGGGGAAGGCCACGGGAAACCACCCCAGTATCTTTCCCTTGTAATTCTAGGGAATCTGCTAGGGGTTCGCCGTCTTGGGAACACTAGCGCTCCCTGGAGCACGGATGCTTCGGCTACGAAGCTCGTACTTCGGTGCGAACCGACCACACACACACCCGACACCAAATTTAATTCTACTCCGGATAACTCGTTACCCTCAAAAATGGCCGAAAGCATCTTTTTTCTTCATTTTGCAAGCGACCGTGTTGTCTTTTCAGCCCCGTCCTTTCACTTTAAGAAAGCCAAGCCATTACAGGGAATTTTTGATCACGCCTGTCACTTCATTCCTTTCCTACCTTTTCGTAGGATTTGGGTTTTTGGAATCTCGCTGCTAATATTTCAAAGGACACTTCTCGCTGAGATTCTGTCGAGTGTAGACGTTTTTCTTGACCGCTCCTGAGTGTGACTTCATTTCATAGTGAGTAAGCTCCGCTGTAAGGGTTATTTTTTCTCTTTCAATTTCGTGGTTCGATTACGTTTTTAACTGCCAGGGAAACGAAAACTTACCTCGTTATCTTTTAAAGAACAAAAAGACTTAATTGCCCGTTTTTAAAAATCAAATGTTTCGAAAACAGCTTTTGCCAAAGAACACCATATTCCCAGGACTACATTAAACGATATTCTTTCATCGAAACAAGTAATTGAAGTAGATGATTGCAAAGACAAAAGAAAGAGAATGAGGAAATCGAACTTCAACGAGATTGAGGAGGTTTTTAGTTCGATGGCTAAAACATGCCGATGGCTAAAACATGCTAAAACATGATCGCAAAATGTGCTGATTTCTGCCGTGATTCTCAAAGAAAAAGCCATGGAAATTGCGAAAGAGTTGAACAATGAAGATTTCGGCGGCAGCCCTGGTTGGCTAGAACTTTTCAAAGGCAGACATTGCCTTTCTTTTAAAACGATTAAAATGCGGTAACTATAAAAAGTGTTTTTTTTTTCCCATCTCATTCATTTGCATGTATTGATTCTGTAAAATCTTGTTTTTCTCACCGAATCCTACAGCAAATCAAAAAAATACTGTATTTCTATTTTATTTTTTTTTTCAAAAATGCCCACTCCGCCTAAGTCGTCACTCCGCTTAAGTCGTCAAAAATATTTGGTCTATTGAGTGACGACTTAAGGAGGTTTTACTGCATAATAAAATGGATTTGTGCGACTTAAAAATTATATTTGCTAATTTAATTACATATGAAGAAAGATTTTCTAAATTGTAGGCTACTTTATAAAACATGGAAAATCAGGGGTTTTTTTTTGTTTTTTTTTTTGTGGTTTCTTTTTTATAGATTTTTTGAAATTGAAAACAAAGAAAAGTAAAACATAAAAATTAACTTTCTTATAGAAAAGAAATTTTAAATTCCTTTTGAAATTTTTTTCGTGAAATATCTATTTATATATATAGAGAGAGAGATAAAATTTGGGTTTTTCTGCCTACAACTCCTCCGAAACCATAAGACACAGAAATACCTACAAATAAGGTGACAAATGTGATTAGGTATGCTATTGAGGATGGCTACATTTCATTTTTCATCGACATGAGTCAACTGCAAGTTACGTGAGGTAAGATCAACTGCTAAACCGTTCATTTCTGGTCGTCTTCCCTGCCACACACACACACACACACACACACACACACACACACGCCGGTCACTTGACCTTGGATTTCGATATCACTTTTCCAGTCAGCAGGAAAACCGAGTGGCTGGCAGGGAAGCCACTAAATTGTGCATATTGCTATGACAAAATAAAAAAAGAATTTTCTAAAATGAAAGCCCGGAAAATAGTCTCTTGACTTTAGTCTCGCCTTTAATCTAATCTCACACTTGGTCACCAGCATCACGAATGGAGCAATGATTTTAAATTAAGGCTCCTCCCTTCAATTTTTGACTGGCCTTTTGCTAGTTGTTAAATTAAAAATTAAAAAAAAGCAATACTGATGTAAATATACATCGATTCTTTTTATTTGTAAACTTATTATTTTCGTTCGAAAGGAAAAAAAAACATATAAAAATATTAACAACAAACCGAAAGATACAAATTTAAATATAATATATTAATAATCGATATATTAGCAGTTTTTAGTTTTCCTAAGGATTATTAATTTTTATATATCTTAAAAAAGGTACATGCAAATGAGTCTCGTTGTTTTAGTGTCAGTAAAACATCAGTAACATCTTTCCCTAATTAGTCTTTCTCATTTCAATTAGATTTAATTATAATATCAATAATTCTATTTTTATCTCGCTCAATGTAAATATCAAAATCATAAGATATAATTATAAAATGTTATAGAAATATCTAATAACCGAAATATTATATCCCTAATAAAAATCAATTACATCAAATAGAAGAAGGATAATGTGTAATAAAATAGGTTAACTGTAATTATTAAGTTACAAATTAAAATTCAGAAGGAAGCAATATCTCGTAAAATTCATTCCAATTTTTTTTTCTGTAAATTGTCAGTTTCTTTTCGTATGTTGATCCGAGTCTTGTATGTTCTTGATTAATAAGTTAACAAATTATTCTCTAATTATTCTCAATCGAAATTAAAATATCACTTTAGAATTCAGTTCTACAATTCTCATAAATAGCTAGTTTCCTTGTGAAAGTTATTTTCAGAAAATGGGATACAATAAGGCTTTTTTGAATTTTTAATGAACAACTGAAGATTGGAGAGGTCATTTTGTGATTGACAAAAAGACATAAATGCTCTGAACAGAAGTTGTAGCTATAGCAATCTCTATTCTTTCACAGTTTGTTAATTTTTTCATAAACTTCAATTTTAAAAAATTCATAAAAACAAAAAGAAGGAAATACATAGTTTTAATTATATAATTATCATTTATATAATTCTATAGTTATCAATAAATATAGTACAATTGCAGAAATACAGTAACAAATTAGTTACTCAGTTCTTTAACCTACCTACAAATAGATTTATGGATATAGTTACACATTCATAATTCTATAATATATAAGGATAAAAGAACGGACTTTTTTAAATGATATGAGATTACAAGTATAAGTTTATGATCTTTTTTTTATGCGAAGTAGCTTTTTAGCTTTTCTTAGAGTAAGTTAATTATTTGTCAAGTAACTAATTTATTTTGTTTGCATATATTTTTATTTCATTATTTTTTCATTTTATTTTTTCTATATCTATTTAAATAACCATTTTTAATAATCCATAAGATTCATTATAACTGTGATTTAGCAGAAAACAAATCGTTTCTTCAAAACCTCACAACAGCCTAATAGTAATTAAAATGGAGGTTTCTATAACTCAAATTGTGAAATTTATACATCTTAAGTTTACACCTTTTAATAACTTATTTCCTTTGAAGAATAATTTCTGATAAGATCAAGATCAATGGAGCCAAACACACAATGAAAATTAAAATCTTTATAATAAAATTAAAAACACATACAGTTTCAGTTTGCCAAATTACAAACCTTTTTCAATGTAAATAAAACACCGGGAACAACTTTCCTATTATTAACTTTCCTATCCTTTAATAAAAAAAAAAAAGAGACAAAAAATGTTGGTCATTCATAGTTTTTAATTTTTAATTTATAACAATTCTTATGCTCCTTGTAAAGTACTTTACTACAAAAAGAAGAAAAAGGAAAAAAAAAAAAAAAAAAAAAGAAGGAGGAAAAAAAAAATTGTTTGTTTTTATCATAGTTCCTTAATTTACAATATTTTTTTTTTTTTTTACTAATTGTAAAGTGTTTCCGATAAACACTCTTTCGCATTTTTATTGTTCTATTAGTCAGTTGCATGCTTGTCATTTTAACTTAAAAACAAAAAAAAAAATTATGCATATTGGTTTATTCATGGTTCTTTAATTTATTGTAATTGTGCTCATTATAAGTGTTTTCTTATAAACACTCTTATAATATAAAAATTTCAGTTTGTTTACTTTTTTAATTATAATCTGTGACACCAGATGGTGACTAAAGATGTTGGGATTGGTTGGGTAGAGCTAGTTTTTTGATTGATGTTTGGGTTTGACTACTATGTTATTTGTGATATATCCAAGATGGTTTTGTATTTAAAGGGTTGTTCCCGGTATTTTTCATTTACATTGAAAAAGGTTTGTAATTTGGCAAACTGAAACTGTATGTGTTTTTAATTTTATCATAAAGTTTTTAATTTTCATTGTGTGTTTGGCTCCATTGATCTTAACTCTTCATAACGCACGTAAAAACCACCCACCAAATAATTTCTGATTCACCGCATCTTCATAAAACTTGACATGCCTGTTTACGAACAAGAGATTATCGATCTTTTTATATTTAAAATTTTTTCCGTATCAGAGAGATGTAAACGCGAAAATTTTGACAATTCCAAAGAAAATTGGTTTAACAAAAATAAATAATTGATTTGAACAACCAATATTAACGTTTTTATAATCCATTTGCATTTGCTTTAATTTAATTAAAATTAACTGGGTTTAGGCGACTTTACGTTTCAGTAAAAGAATAAGAAGAAAGATTTTCTGATATGTCGGATGTTGTAGGCTAATTTATAAAATAAGAAAAATCTGGGTTTTTTTGATAAATTTTTGAAATTGGAAACAAAGAAAAGTAAAACATAACAATTAACCTTCTTACAGAAAAAAATCTTAAATTCCTTCTGAAATATCTATGTAATAATATATATATATGCTCCAATAGAGGCCCCCGGCGTTTATTTGCAAAACTAGCCTCGGCTCCCGGCGCTTAATAGAGACCAGCTGCTATTAGAGGCCGGCCATTATTAACAAAATCCTTCAGAACGCTATATTTTTACACATAAATACCAGCTAATATTAGGAACAGCTACTTTATTTGAATTTCACATGCTACTTAAGACTGTTAAAGATAAATGGCAATGTCTTTCTGTACTTTTCGCTGCTATTCGTCGTCCGAATCCGCAATGACGGGCGGCCGCCTCACCGGAAGTTTCTTTCGCGTATTCCACGGCGTGATTCTTAAAGGCAATGTCAAATGACCGTTTCGTAATACCATAAGGTATTACACACGACTTCAAAGATACGGACGCTTACGCTAGTACCGGTAGGCAAATATCAAAGCCCCGGCTACTGTTAGAGACCGGCTACTATTTGGCCGTGTCCCCTCTGTAGCCCGGCGCTTATTATAGACCGGCGACAATAAGAGACTCAGCGTTTATTGGAGCATATACGGTATATATATATTGAAGTGATTATTCTTGGAATAATTAATAAGTGTTTTTTAAAAGAAAGCTTCTCATGCAAATTAAATTTTATATTTAATAATAGAAGAAACGGAAATTACATTTAAATACATGACGTAACGGAAATCGCCTATATAAGTGCCGATCTACCTCGTTTCCACTCTCTTTCTCTCTCCCTCGGTCAATCCACCAGTTAGCGCAGGTGCGTGAAGTTAAAAAGCTACGATGCCTCCCCCGTAGGAATGAAGCAATGTCGTCACGATGACGTAAGCCAAAAGTGAGACTCAGACGAAGTCAAGAAAAGCGAATGCGTAGAAACAATGAGAATTAGCTGTCGATTAGCGGACAGGAGATGATTCGTAAGAAGCAAAGGAAACCTACAGAAGAATTAAGAAGTTATCGAGGCACGGAATAAAGTTCATTAGATTGATTAGAGAAATCCGCGCATTCATAAGAATCAATTCTGCAAGTGGTGGAACGAAAGCTACGAGCGGCAAATTCAACGGGACTTCATGAACGTCGCAACTGCAGCTCTCTATCACACAAGAAACAGTAAGTAATATTTCAGATTATTACTTAGTTGAAAAGCCATTAATCGCTAAGTATTAAAGAATAATGAAACGTAATGAAGTTGAATATTAAAGCTAAATGTTCATACAAGTGAAATAGAGAATTAACGTTAATTGCAAACATCGAAAAGGAATAGTAATTAATTATTATGCAAGAGCTATAAATGAAGGCATGTTATAGAATTAAATGCATAATTATATTAGAGCTACAACGAAATGTTAATTGAGCAATTACTATTGAGTTTTAGTGTGATACTTTAAATAAGTTGAAGAATAAGTCTGAACTAATATAGTGACATTTACGAATACAGTATGTATTAATATATTATTGTTGAAAGTGTTTTATTGCAGTATATTAGCAGTTGTAAAAGGAACATTACGTGAATACTGGAATTCTCAAGTGGAATACAAAGGTGTGACAAGTCCTGGATCCCCCGGTACAAGCGGGACGGAAAACTTCAACCGGAAGTGTTTCATCGTACCTTACGAACATTGTATAAAGATTACAAGTGTTGAGAAATTTAATCTAAAAGACTTAGAATTAAATCACTTACCTGTTTACTCATTCATCCTATTATCAGGTTGATTAATTCAACCTATTGTAAATACCAATTGTAAATAAAAAAAAAAAAAAAAAAAAAAAAAAAAAAAAATCCTATTCTAGTTCACTTTTCAGTTCACTTCTCATTTATATATATATATATTGATATATAAAAAATTTGGTTTTTCTGCCTGCAACTCCTCCGAAACCATAAGACACAGAAATACATACAAATAAGGTGTCAAATGTAATTAGGTAAGCAATTGAGGATGACTACATTTCATTTTTCATCGACATGAGTCAACCGCAAGTTACATGAGGTAAGATCAACTGCTAAACCGTTCATTTCTGGTCCTCTTCCCTGCCACAGGCAGGCCGGGCACGTGACCTTGGATTCGAAGATCACTTTTTCATTCAGCAGGGAATCCGAGTGGCTAACAGGGAAGCCACTATATTGTGCAGGTTGCTATGACAAAATAAAAGAAAAATTTTCTAAGATGAAAGCCCGGAAAATAGTCTTTTGACTTTAATTTCGCCTTTAATCTAATCTCACACTTAGCCACCAGCATCACGAATGAAGCAATGCGGACCAATCGTTTTAAATTGAGGCTCCTCCCTTCAATTTTTGACTGGCCTTTTGCTAGTTGCTAAATTAAAATTAAAAGCAATATAGTTAACTCGCGATCCCGAAAGCAGAATGTTTTTTTATCTTTCTGCGACGATTGATGCTAAGACGAAAAACTTTCTGCAGGTGCAGAAAATAAAAACAAATCTTCAAATCGACAACCAAAAAAAAAAAAAAACGGAATCTCCGAATTGACAACCAAAAAAAAAAAAAAACGACCCTGTTCTATATGATATCTTTCTGCAGCCCTCACTTTCGTTCTGCGACATTGTCGCCCCGTCGCTCGATATTCTGCTTTGGGGCTCGCGATAATCCGACATTTGATAGTCCGACACGCTTGGTAGTCAGATGCAGGTTGGACCCGATTGAGGCGATCACGGAGGTGAAATGCACAATCACTTGCGATGAAGTTATGTCGGCTGCAAACACTTTGATACTTTGATGTGAGAAGAAGGAACTCTGAAGCTCTTATTTAATTTCAAGTATAAATTAAATAATTAAATAGTTTATTCGAATCTTAAAAAGAAAATTGGAAATTTATTTTGAATTGATTTGAATATTTAAATTTGAATGACGTAATCGAGAGATGAGATAAAAGCTCGTGGCAGCCTCGATTCCAGCAGTGTGTGAGATCAGATCAGTTCAGTGAAAGTGAAATGTAGTTGAACAATGGAATGTTCCAGTAGTCAGCATCAGAGCGTGTTGAATGTGAGAGTGTCAAAAAGTAAAAATAAGAACGCTCTCCAGACAGAACGTTAAGAAGTCCGAACTGCGAAGTCAGATCTTACCCATTCAGAAGTTTAGACGTTCAGAAGTTAGAAATAAGAACTTCGAACTGAAGAAACGAAAATTCAAAGACGAATTAGAAGTGGCAGAAGTGTCAGTCAGTCAATCATTTGGAAGAAAGAAAATGTGAGAGTCAATGAAACGAGAAGACCGAACATTTTCGTATCACAAGTTTCTAATGAGAAGAGACCGAATCCATTACCAAGCAAGCGTAACGGAGAAGTTCAAGTCCCCTATTATTGAGAAGTGGAAAGTTCCATTCACGAGAAACTTTTATTTGAAGATTGAAGCCAAACTGACCGAATTAGCGACGCGGCGAAATTACTAGTGAAGCGTAATTATTTATGAAGCCACGATACTTGAAAAGACTGAATTAAAACACGCTAATGCAATTCTGAACATAACCCGGTTCTTAATCATAGTCAGCGAAGACTATTGCGTCAGAAACCTAACCGATGACGTCACACCGAGAAGGCAACTCGATGCAGCGAAAGTCACCTGATAGCCGAGAACGGCAGGATACGATGTGCCGTAGGTTTAATGACAATTTTGAAAGAATCCGCGGGAACTTTGAAAGGAAATTCAGTGCAACAGAAGGAAGAAAGATAATTGTGAATTATAACAACGCAGTCAGCAAACTGTAAGTTGTGAACTTTAATTATATTATTAGAAATAAGAAGAATTGAAGAAGCGGAAGAAGCCATTAAGTTTAGAGGGGGATCGCAGTCAATTCTACGAACAGTGATTAACTATTGTGTTAGAAGTTTTAATAAGTGAATGAAGCTTCGATGTTTGTGCGATATTTAAAGTGCTTAGTGCAGTGCAATTATTAAGGAATAAAATAATTAATCTTATAGTAAAAGTGCTACTATATTTAAGAGTGAAGAATTATTTGTGTTAGATAGTTGAACTATTAAGTATTACTCACCTCAGTGAACTTAATTATTCAAGTGACAATTAACAATCAAGTGGATTATTTTGGAACTTACCTTAACACAAGTCAGAGTGACGCAGTGCTATTATTTAGACTCAATTTTAACTTTGTACAACTCAAAGTATAAATGTAAATATTACTTTGTCGCATTAAAAAAAAATAAAAAAAAATACAATATTAGTGGACCTTAAGCGTTCAAACTGTACTACGAGAACATTTTAATGTTAAAAGATATTCAAGAAAAAGCCATGACAGACTCTTTACGTAAGAAGAAACAAAAAACGATTAGATTTTTTTTAAGCCTTAAATACATATGTACTTATTTTTAATTTTATTTTAAGGTATCAAATTGTACTTTATATACTGTACTTTTATTTTTTAAGACATAAACACAGTAATAAATTAGTATTACATACCTACGTATTCATTTGTGTAAAACTATGCCTATTGAGTTTTTTTTTTTTATATCCTCACTGGCCGTAAAATATGTACTCAATATGTATTGTAACAATATACATACTGTAGTACAATACAGTACTGTATATACATAACAACTGACATTTTCTTGCCTTAGAAGGCAAAATTCAGTTTTAAAAAATCAATCTTTGGTAATCCGATATTTTTGATAATCCGACACCCCCTCGGTCCCGTAACCGTCGGATTATCGCCAGTCAATTGTACTGTTGTGAATATACATCGATTCTTTTTATTTCTAAACTTATTTTCGTTCGAAAAGAAAAAAAAACCAAAATAAAAATATTAACAACAAACCAAAATATCGACATTTAAATATAATGTATATTCGATATTTTGGCTAGTTTTGTTTATTATTTCTCTTAATTTTTTCATAAATTTGGATTCTGAAAATTCATTTGTTTTAATTGTATAATTATCGTTTATGTAATTAGATAGTTAGCCGTCAATACAATACAATTGCAGAAATACAGTAACAAATTTGTTGAAACAGCTGAGTTTTTTTAACCTACTTACAAATAGATTTATCGATATGTTTATATATCCGTAATTCTATGAAATATAAGGATAAAAGAACTGCTTTTTTTAAACGTTGTGAAAATAAAGATATAAATTTCTGATACTTTTTTTTTTTTTTTATGCGAAGTAGCTTCTTAGCTCTTAGAATAAGTTAATTAATTTTCAAGTAACTAATTTATTTTGTTTGAATATATATTTATTTCATTAAAAAATTATTTCGATTAAGGCTGTTATCATAAAAATTAAACCACTTCCAACTTATAGTAAATTTTAAAAATTGATGTTTGATGGATCTGATAATTTACAAATAAGAATACTTTAAATTGTTTAACGACTTTACCAATAAAAAAAACTTAACATTTTAAGGAAATGGTTTAAAGTTTAAAGATTAAAAAAAAAAAAAAAAAAAATTTATTATTCTTTTCGGTATCTATTTAAAACTAGTTGCAACCCGTGAAATATTCACGGAAGTAAAACAAGTTTCACATTTTTGAAATATCTCGAAATTTTTCATAAACACAAGATTGAAAAAGACGTTCTAAGCTCATTTTTTAAAAGGCATAAAATGTATAAATCCTGCTGCATTCGATCTATTTGTAGCAGAAATTTGTATATTCAATACAAATTCTACTTACAGATTTTATCATTTATTACCGAGACCTTCAAAATAAGCTATCATTCTCATGTCTCCGTCACATTTTCAGCATGATGATTATAATTTCGTGATTTTACTTGTTGAACATTTTTTGATAGTTGATTGATGAATATAAAACACTGAAAACTTTTAATACTATTTTTCAACATCTAGATTGATGAATAATTTAGTTCTCAAAAAATCTCTTTATACACGATGTTTTATGTATAAACATTATTATTGTTCAATTTTAATCGTTCACTAAGTTTTCCTTGGAGACTTGTTTCGGAGATATAGACTTTTAAACATTTACCTTAACCAATACTGGAATTCTTCCTACATTTATTTGCTGTATTTGTGCTTTGGCAATTCTGAGGCGCCACAGCACTGACCGAAAGACCATCATTATTCGATTCTTGATTTTTATTATCAATATGCTATTCTTAAACTTTCGAAGAAAAAAGTTAACCTTCTGCCCTAAAATTATAGGCTCCTCCAAATTGAGCCTATGAGAGAGTGCCCAAAATGCTTGACAGGGGCGTAGGAATTATTTCTAGTTCAATTTTTTTTTTTTTTTTTTTTAATATTCACCAAATCAATTAATGCAAAAGTTTATAATTTGTTTATATTTTAAGTTTTTTTTTTACTTGTTTTTCAATTAAAATTTTCGGATTAATTTAAGGTAATTAAATATTACCTAAAATGTTTTACAAAAAAAATAAGTGTTGAACATTAAATCAACTAATTTTTCTTATCAAAAAGACATTTGGTCGTATATTTTTAATATTAAAAATACACTAACAAAATTAAAGATACACTTTAAAATAAAATAATTGTATGATAGCCATTTTTAATACTCCATAAGATTCATTATTATTGTGATTTAATAGAAAACAAATCGTTTCTTCACAACCTCACATGAGCCTAATTGGAATTCAAAAGGAGTTTTATAGAAAAACAAATGAATTCAGTAATTACACATTTTTTATAACTTAAATTGTGAAATTTATACACCGTAATTTAGAACTTTTAATAACTTCCTAGATTAGAATGTGGTCAATGTGGGCGGCAGGAAGCCAAGCACCGCAGGATAGTAGATCTATTGTACTAAACCCACGGAAAGGAGGACAGATGAGAGAAAGACTGAGAAAGTATGGTGGTAGGCTCGCAGGAGAAAAGGGAGAACCCCGACAAAACCTGCCCAGAGTGAATCGTCCACCATCACCAAGTCCACATGAGAACCGAACCCGGGACTCAGAGGTGAGAGGCCAGTGTCTTAGCGACAACGCCAACCGCGCGCCCTAATAGGTTTCTAAGTTTGAGGAATAATTTCTGACTCACCGAAACTTCATAAAACATGACATGTCTGTTTACGAACAAGAGATTATCGATCTTTTTATATTTAAAATCTTTTCCGTGTCAGAGAGATATAAGCGGGAAGATTTTAACAAAAATAAATAATTGATTGAACAACCTGTAGTGACGTAATTATAACCCTTTTGCTTTAATTTAAAGTAATTGGATTTTACACGAGTTAAAAATAATATTTGATAATTTAATGAATTTTCATGGGAATCATGTGAAGAAAGATTTTCAGAAATGTCGGATGTTGTAGGCTAATTTATAAAATACGGAAAATCTGTTTTTACTATAGATTTTTGAAATGGAAAACAAAGAAAAGTAAAACATACAATTAACCTTCTTATAGAAAAGAAAATTTTAAATTCCTTTTGGGAATTGTTTTTTCATGAAATATCTCTCCATCTATCTGTATAAGAAGAGCGGATTTTTTTGCGTGCTTCTCCTCCGAAATCTCAAGACACAAGATATACATAAAATAAGGTTTAAAGTGTAATTAGATAAGCTATTGAGGATGGATACATTTCATTTTTCATCGACATGAGTCAACCGCAAGTTACGTGATGTCAGCTCAACACACGCCGGGCACATGACCTTGGATTCAGAGATCACTTTCTCAGTCAACAGGGAAAGCGAGTGGGTGACAGGGAAGCCACTAAAACTGTGCAGGCTGCTATGACAAAATAAAAGAATAAAAGCCCGAAAAATAAAATTTCCGTGACTTTAATCTCGCCTTTAATCTAATCTCTCTCTTAGCCAACAGCATCACGAATGGGGCAATGCGGGCCAATCATTTTGAAGGGCGCTTCCCTTCAATTTTTGACAGTCCTTCTGTAGTTGTTAAAAAAAAAAAGCAGTACTGATTTAAATATACATCGATTCTATTTATTGGTAAACTTATTTTCGAAAGGAAAAAGAACAAAAAATAAAATAAAAATAGTAACAAGCTGAGAGATACAATTTTAAATGTAATATATATTCGTTAATTTCTATTATATCTTGAAAAAGTTACATATCAGTGACTCCTTGTCTTAGTCTTCTATGTGTCAGAAAAACATCAGTAACATCTTTCCCTAATTTGTCTTTCTCAGTCATTTCAATTAGATTTAATTGTAATATTGTAGTGTGTGATTTGTAGTGAAATGAATTTAGACTGAACTGGTGAATGGTCAACTGGACTGGGCTCTGAGCTCTGGCTCTGGCTGTTTATTATTTGCGTCTGGGGTTTAAATAGGTTTATTTACAATGGTGCTGATTGGCTGGCGGGCTTTAAAAATGATTGGTACATTTAAATGATAACAGAAATTAACGGAAGGATTTAAATTTACAAAGGATTGTGGGAACCCGACCAGCCGTTGAGATTTAATAATGAACAAAAATAAGATTAATAGTTGACAGTTGAAATAATACAAGTGATTCTGAATAAGAAAAAGATAAAATACATAGGATAGATAGAAATAAATCGAACCATAAAAATCATTACAATTAATAATAAAACTCACTACAATATCAATAATTCTATCTCGCTCAATATAAATATAAAAGTCATAAAATGTAACTAGAAAAATATATAAATATCTAATAGCAGAAATATTACATCCCTATAATAAAAATCTATTATATCAAATAGAAAAAAGATAATCTAACTATATAAAAAGACAAGACCTGACTCACTGACTGACTGGTCAACGCCCAGCCCAAACCGTTGGATCTAGAAAGCTGAAATTTTGCACAGTTCATTTTATGGTGTAGACAAGGAATAAGGCCGGATATATCGAAATTCCCACGAGTTCGGGAAGAACGAGGGTTTATTGTCACTTTAAAGTTTTCTTATTTCCATAATTAATTCCGTAACTATAATTATTGGAGACTTCAAATTTGGCATAAAAGTACGTAACTATAATCGCTAAAACCCTTTTTCAGGATTTTTCGAAATTCCCACGGGTTTGGGAATAACGATGGTTTATTAGAAATAAAAATAAATATTTTATTAGAAATAAAAATATGATATTTGACATATTATATGTCAAATGTAATTAGGTATGCTATTGAGGATAGCTATATATCATTTTTCATCGACATGAGTCAACCGCAAGTTACATGAGGTAAGGTCAACTGCTGAACCATTCATTTCTGGTCGTCTTCCCTGCCACACACTCACGCCGGGCACGTAACCTTGGATTCCAGTATAACTTTCTCAGTCAGCAGGGAAGCCAAGTGGGTGGCAGGGAAGCCACTAAAATTGTGCAGTTTGCTATGACAAAATAAAAGAAGAAATTTCCAAGAAGAAAGCCCGAAAACTAAAGTCTCTTGTCTTTAATCTAATCTCTGACTTTGTCACCAGCATCACGAATGGGGCAATGCGGGCCAACGATTTTACATTGAGGCTCCTTCCTTCAATTTTTGACTGTCCTTTTGCTAGTTAAATTTTTTAAAATAAGCAATAATGATGTAAATACACATAGATTCTTTTTATTTGTAAACTTATTATTTTCGTTCGAATTTAAAAAAACAAAAAGAAAAACAAATAAAATATTAACAACAAACCGAAAGATACAAATTTAAATATATTATATATTCGATATTTTGGCTAGTTTTTAGTTTTCCCAAGGATCATTAATTGCTATTATATGTTGAAAAAGTTACATGCAAGTGAGTCTCCTTGTGTTAGTATCAGTAAAACATCAGTAACATCTTTCCCTAATTAGTGTTTCTCAATTCAATTAGATTTAATTATAATACCAATAATTCTATCTCGCTCGATGTAAATATTAAAACCATAAGACGTAATTATAATAAAAAAATATAAATATCTAATAACAGAAATATTAAAGCCCTAATAAAAATCCATTAAATGAAATATAAAAAAAAGATAATGTATAATAAACTACGTTAACCGTAATTATTGAGTTACAAATTAAAACTCAGAAGTAAACGATGTCTCGTAAAATTTAGTCCAATTGTTTTGTTTGTTTGTTTGTTTGTTTTTTTTTGTAAATTGTCAGTTTCTTTTTCTATGTTGATCCGAGTCTTGTATGTTCATGATTAATAAGTTCACAAATTATTCTCTAATTATTCTCAATAGAAATAAAAATGTGATATTAGAATTCAATTGTACAATGTTCATAAATAGCGATGTTCCTTGTGATAGTTTTTCTCATAAATCGGGATATAATTAGGCTTACTTGAATTTTTAATGAACAACTGAAGATTGGAAAGGTCATTTTATGTTTGACAAAAAGACAAAAATGCTCTGAACAGAAGTTGTAGCGACAACGGCTTGCTTCACGCCATTTTACTGTTAATTTTTCATAAACTTCAATTTTGAAAATTCATAAAAATAAAAAGAAGGAAATACGTTGCTTTAATTATATAATTATCATTTATAATTCTGTAGTTATCTATATATACAGTATAATTGCAGAAAGACAGAAACAAATTAGTTACTCAGTTCTGTAATCTACTACAAGTAGATTTACGGATTCTATAAAATATAAGGATAAAAGAACGGATTTTTTTTTTAAATGATGTGAGAATAAAAGTCTATGTTTACGATTCGTTTTATTCATGCGAAATAGCTTCTTAGTATTTCTTAGAATTAGCTACTTGACAAATAATTAACTTATGTAAAAATCAACTGCTAAACCGTTCATTTCTGGTCGTCTTCCCTGCCACACACGTACGCCGGGGCACATGACCTTGAATTCCGAGATCACTTTCTCAGTCAGCAGGGAAGCCGAGTGGGTGGCAGGGAAGCCACTACATTGTGCAGGTTGCTATGACAAAATAAAAGAAAAATTTTTAAGATGAAAGCCCGGAAAAATCTTGACTTTAATTTCGTCTTTAATCTAATCTCACACTTAGCCACCAGCATCACGAATGGGACAATGCGCGCCAATCATTTTAAATTGAGGCTCCTCCCTTCAATTTTTGACTGGCCTTTTGCTAGTTGTTAAATTAAAATTAAAAGCAATATATTTAACTCGCCATAATCCGACATTTGATAGTCCGACAGCTTGGTAGTCCGACGCAGGTTGGACCCGATTGAGGCGGTTAAGGAGGTGAAATGCACAATCACTTGCTATGAAGTTATGTCGGCTGCAAACACTTTGATACATTGGTGTGAGAAGAGGGAACTCGACTACGAGAACATTTTAACGTTAAAAGATATTCAAGAAAAAGCCATGAAGACTCTTTACGTAAGAAGAAACAAAAAACGCTTACAGATTTTTTTAGGCCTTCAATATATATGTATGTATTTCTATTTTTTATTTTAAGACATAAAATTATATTTCACATTATATACTGTAATTGTATTTTTTAAGACATAAATACAGTAATAAATTAGTATTACATACATACGTATTCATTTGTGTAAAACTATGCCTAATGAGGTTTTTTTTTTGTTTTTTGTTTTATATCCTCAATGGCCGTAAAATGTGTACTCAATATACATTGTAACAATATACGTACTGTAGTATATACATAACAACTTAAATTTTCTTGCCTTAGAAGACAAAATTCAGTTTTATAAAATCAACCTTTGGTAACACTCTTCAACACTTGGATGGGTTATATTAGCCAAGATCGATTTGGCGCCGCCATCTTAGCATCTTGTACAAACGGCGAGTCATGTGGATCGAAATTAGGTATTCATACGCCTATTAGATTATCTGGGCCTCTTTACTGGTTGTCCTTGGCAGAAAAATAGATCTCGATATTCATGGTGGTTAAACGAAAAAGTCCGCGATTCTGCTATTTTTGAAAAAATATATTGTATTTGACGCATTTTCGTGATATTACGGTGGGTATAGTCTCAATTACTGTAAATAATAAGGAAACAAGCATATTAATTTACCCCTTTGATTTGATTTTAGGCGAAAAAACGGTAAATTTTGCAATTTTACACCTTTTCCAAAATAGAAGGGGTCCAAGACCAAATCGCGTTATATCCGAATTCGCTATATAAACTACCGCGTTATAACCGAGCTTCAGTGTATACATCGATTCTTTTTATTTGTAAACTTATTTTCGTTCGAAAGGAAAAAACAAAAACAAATAAAAATATTAACAAAAAACCAAAATATAGAAATTTAAATATAATATATTATATATTCGATATTTTGACTAGTTTTTAGTTTTCCTAAGGATCATTAATTTCTATTATATCTTAAAAAAGGTAGATGCAAGTGTGTCTCCTTGTTTTAGTGTCAGTAAAACATCAGTAACATCTTTCCCTAATTAGTCTTTCTCATTTCAATTAGATTAAATTATAATATTAATAATTCTAATGTAAATATAAAAATCATAAAAAGTAATTATAAAAATATTATATAAATATCTAATAACAGAAATATTACATCCCTATCATAAAAATCTATTATATCAAATAGAAAAAGGATAATGTATAATAAAATAGGTTAACCGTAATTATTGAATTATAAAATTAAAACTCATAAGTAAACGATGTCTCGTAATCATATTGTATAGAAAATGACTCAAACAAATTCTACTTCTTCTTTTCCTATCTATCTATATTTCGTCGTGATTAGGAGACTTCTTCAGGAATACCAAATAAAATACAAGATAAAAAGAAACAGAAAACCTTCCTCTTTCGAGTAAACACAAATGAAAATAAACCAAGTAATCTTAAACAAATGTAGCGTATTGTACCGTAAACGATACAAATTAAGAGTCATGCTTGATAAATAGTTGCGTATGCATGAAAGAGACAAATCTCTCAAAGTCAACGATGTCTCATTGGCATTATTTAAGAAGTCTTTATTAAAAAACAAGAAAATTAAATTATATTTAACATTAAAGTAAATGTATAAAAGATTGATTGTCATATCGGTTTCGAAATTCCACATGTCTGTTCATTTATGATGTTATGTTTGTTTAGAATTAATTTTTTTGATTTATTGTTATTGAATGTAATATCGTAGATTTACTTTGTTGTTTTCATTATATATTTCTTCTTATCATATTGTAAAGAAAATGACTCAAACAAATCCAACTTCTTATTTTCCTATCTATCTATATTTCGTCCTGATTAGGGGATTTCTTCAGGAATACCAAATAAAATACAAGATAAAAAGAAAGAGAAAACCTTTCTCTTTCTAGTAAACACAAATGAAAATAAACAAAGTAATCTTAAACAAATGTATCGTATTACACAATCGAAATTAACAAAGTACATCTTAAATAAATGTAGCGTATTATATTTCAAAATGAAAATAACAAAGTAAATCTACGATATTACATTCAATAACAATAAATCAAAAAAATTAATCCTAAACAACCATAACATCATAAATGAACAGACATGTGGATTTTCTAAACAGATATGACAATCAATCTTTTATACATTTACTTTAATGTTAAATATTCTTTAATTTTCTTGTTTTTTAATAAAGACTTCTTAATAATCCCAATGAGACATAGTTGACTTTGAGAGATTTGTCTCTATTCATGCATACGCAACTATTTATCAAGCATGACTCTTTATTTGTACCGTTTCTTTTCGTCTTTAATATTAAAGACGTTGTAGACAATCGGGTCAGGACAGTGACCTCTGTTCATGCAATGTTTAGCCAATTCAGAGACACTTTTATTTCTATTTTCGTATAGCGTCGTATACTCTTTGACCCTCTCCCTTACCGTATTGCCTGTACTTCCCACATATATTTCACCACAATCTCTGCATTTCAAGGCATATATAACCCCCATTCTATCCAATTGATTATCTTCTTTTCTAGTTCTTTTCTTTTTGAATAAAGTATTATCCTTATGGTAAACAATTTTAGTCTCATTACTTTTGCACACATCTTTTACGTGCTTGTTCACTTTAATCCCTATCAGCAAACTTATACACTTTACAAAACTTTTTGTTTCTTTCTCATCCTCTTTTGGTTTTACAAATTTTCTATTCTTAAAAAAATCTTTAATTGTACTTCTACAAATTCATCAGGATATTAAATTTCCCTAAATTTTGTAGTTATGAATGTCCGAACATAGCTGACAGGGAAATAAATACTATTAAAGAATTAATGAAAGATAACAGATTAAAAATCAGTAAATCAGAGAAAGGCAACAAAACTTGTTATCATAAACAAAGAAGATTATAATAAGAAAGTGGTTGAGTTATTAAATTCAGATACATTTAATGAATTAAATGAAGATAAAACTATAAAATTATATACAGTAAAACCCCGTTATTACACTCGTCAAGGGACCATGACCTACAAGCGTAATAAGCGGGATAGCGCTATAGACGGGAAATGATTTTTGAGATGGGGAAAGATTTGGACACCATTTTACAGGAAACATACATGATTCTGCAATAGATATACTGCAAATATGAGCTTATTTCCTATTAAAATGATCTTTGATTGTGGTTTGCCGTGCGTGTGTGCTACTGTTATGATTATGGCATTTTTCAATGCGGTTCAGGTAACTATTAACGTCAATTGATACACCACTAGGAGCAATACTAATATATTTTCGGAGCAGATTTAGTGCACACTTTACTTTTTTACGTTTGCAACAACTCTTCCCTGCATCGGTAATTGCATCCCTGTTTTTCATTATTGTTCGCGACTGGACGAGGAAATTCCTAGAGATTCTGCGAAATCTTTCTGACTTCTCTAGAATTGTCGTCATACTTACGGAGAATTTGCAATTTTTAACTTATGGAAAGGGATTATCGCTTCGACATTTTGCACAACTGTATCACAGACCCGCAACTTCAGAGTTCAAGGGTTCCCTCCTACCATGGGAAAAAAAAAAGAATCTTTACAGTGTTACATTTCTTTTCGATACAAAATTTCCGATATAAAAAACCGTTACAAGCGAGATTTGAAGCGTTGTAAGAGGGTAAAAGTATACAGAGATGTATAGAAAATTCCAGGGACCGTATAAAAGGAGCGTAAAGAACGGGGTAGTGCTATAAGCGGGAGCTTAATAACGGGGTTTTACTGTAATAAGGTTAAAAAAGAAGTGCAAAAATTGAGAAAAGAAGGAATAATAAAATGGAACCAATACAAAGAAATTATACCAAATATGACAGAAACACCGGTTTTTGAGCCTAGAATTAAAATTCGTAAGGAGGGTTTTCCGATAAGACCAGTGATAAATTCTTTCGGATCGCCACTACAAAATTTAAGGAAATTTATTAACTCCATTTTGAAGAGAATGAGGCTTGATGATCAGGACTTAATTTTGAAAGATACACAAGAGATGCTAAAAGCAATTGAAGATTACAGGAGTCAAAACACACATAAATCTATCAAATTGTATACATTGGACGTAGAGTCAATGTATACATATATCCCTATTAATGAAGCTTTAGAAGTGATAGAAAGTAAATTTGAGGACGATATTAAAGAAAGATTTAAAATAAACAAAAATTGATTCGTGGAATTAATTATATTGATTTGTAAAAACAGTTATTTCATGTATGAAGGTAAGATGTACATTCAAAGTAAAGGGTTTCCAATGGGAAGTCCGATATCGGGCTCTATGTGCAATATTTATTTAAACAAGATTGAAAAAGATTATATAGTAAACTGGAGGGAAGCAAAATTTTTGTATAGAAGATATGTAGACGATGTTATTATAATTTGGGAAGGAACCAAAAGGCAGTTTACTAGATTTCTTAACCACATCAATAGTATACATAAGGACATAAAATTTAAAGTAGAAGAAGAAAAAGAAGGGAGTATTAATTTTTTAGATCTAAGGATCAAAAAGGATGACTCAACATTATTAAAATGTGAATACTACAGGAAAGAGTTTCAAAGTAGACACATTCTTAATTTTAATTCTAACCATTTAGTATCTACCGAAAAGGAAATTATTAAAGGTTATCTCAGAAGAATCACTAATTACACTCATGAAAAGAAAGTTTGGAAAGATACGATTAAAGAATTCAAAGAAATATTATCGATAAATAAATATCCTGATGAATTTGTAGAAAGATTTTTTTAAGAATAGAAAATTTGTAAAACCAAAAGAGGATGAGAAAGAAACAAAAAGTTTTGTAAAGTGTATAAGTTTGCCGATAGGGATTAAAGTGAAGAAATACGTAAAAGATGTGTGCAACAGTAATGAGACTAAAATTGTTTACCATAAGGATAATACTTTATTCAAAAAGAAAAGAAGATAATCAATTGGACAGAATGGGGGTTATATATGCCTTGAAATGCAGTGATTGTGGTGAAATATATGTGGGAAGTACAGGCCGTACGGTAAGGGAGAGGGTCAAGCAGCATACGACGGTATACGAGAATAGAAATGAAAAAGTCTCTGAATTGGCTAAACATTGTATGAACAGAGGTCACTGTCCTGACCCGATTGTCTACAACGTCTTTAATGTTAAAGACGAAAACAAACGATACAAATTAAGAGTCTTGCTTGATAAATAGTTGCGTATGCATGAATAGAGACAAATCTCTCAAAGTCAACGATGTCTCATTGGGATTATTAAGAAGTCTTTATTAAAAAACAAGAATATTAAAGAATATTTAACATTAAAGTAAATGTATAAAAGATTGATTGTCATATCTGTTTGGAAAATTCCACATGTCTGTTCATTTATGATGTTATGTTTGCTTAGAATTAATTTTATTGATTTATTGTTATTGAATGTAATACCGTAGATTTACTTTGTTGTTTTCATTTTGAAATGTAATACGGTACATTTGTTTAAGATGTACTATGTTAATTTCGATTGTGTAATACGGTACATTTGTTTAAGATGTACTACGTTAATTTCGATTGTGTAATAAGGTACATTTGTTTAAGATTACTTTGTTAATTTCGATTGTGTTTCCTAGAAAGAGAAAGGTTTTCTCTTTCTTTTTATCTTGTATTTTATTTGATATTCCTGAAGAAGTCCCCTAATCAGGACGAAATATAGATAGATAGGAAAAGAAGTTGAATTTGTTTGAGTCATTTTCTATACAATATGATAAGAAGAAATATATAAGTTATGATGCAGATGTCTCGTAAAATTAATTCCAATTGCTTTGTTTGTTTGTTTTTTTGTAAATTGTCAGTTTGTTTTTCTATGTTTATCCGAGTCTCGTATGTTCATGATTAAAAACTTAACAAATTTCACCGGCCTGCGAAGATTTTCCGGCAAAAGTAATTGTATGTGATATAGGTTACATTTAGTGTCCTTATGTAAAAAATAATACCAGTTGTTTCGTATCACGTACAGATTTGTCATAAATCCATCTCATGTGTATGCTAATTCAGCTATTTGGTATATTTTAACATGAAGTTACGTGATCAGGACAAGAATTTCGCACCCCATATTGTGTGTAAAACGTGTGTAGAAAACCTGCGATAGTGTACAAAAGGTTATTGCCATCAATGCCATTCGGAATCCCAATGGTTTGGCGGGAACAAACAAATCATTTTGACGACTGTTATTTTTGTGTATGT
>JAFIDM010111343.1:0-24285 GCA_023159025.1 Thereuonema tuberculata | reverse complement strand
TTTATTAAGTCGCTTCCTTTTCGATTCTCGTTCACATACACGTTCCTCGTTTCTTCTACTTTGTTGGTATTGTTAGTCCATATCTTATAACCTCTGGTGCGTGGTGAATAGACTAGAAAAATACCCTTGGTATTTACTTACTCTATAGTCAATCTTACTCTTGATGGCGTTTTTCGGTTTCTTCAAGTAGCACAGATACCGAAGGTTTTCATGTGTCACACATTTGGTGCTCCTCCGTTTTTAAACCATTTTTCCATTGGGATAGTATTCATCAGTTTTAGATGAGGTGATCGATTGAGAATGTAATTCGAACATTCCACTGCATAAGCAACCCTCGAAAATTTGTGCCTAAACCAACTAGCAAATGGAAATTTACACTCACTAGCTAATTAATATGGTTTGACTCATTTCCAATAACTTACGGTTAAACCTCTCTGCAATGCCATTCTGCTTTGGAGAGTATGCAGATATAGTCTTATGGACAATTCCTTTCTCTTTTAGGAAACTGTGCAGTTCCTTATTTCCATACTCCCTTCCTTGGTCTGTCAGAAGGTTTACTACTGTAGCTTTACTTTGGCGTTCTATGTAAGTTATGAATTGTTTCACATATTCTGGAACTTGATCCTTGCTCCTGATCAAATATACAAAGCTTCTGCTACTAAAATCATCTATAATACTTAGAATGTATTTCGCTTGATAGTCATTTTCAATATTTATTGGGCCAAACTCATCTGAATATATACATATACCAAAATTCCTTTCGCTCTGATGTCTTTTAGCCTTTTGTGATGAACATTTGTCATTTTTCCAGTTTGACAACTTTCTCAAAAACTATCAGGGTCGTCCCTTGGAATTTTCATATGCTCATTACCTCGTAGCAATTTCTGGTCCAAAATGACTTTCATTTTACCCTTCGAAATATGTCCTAGTCTTGATTGCCGTAGATTATACTTGGAATGTTTTATTACATTGAAGTAGGACTTCGCTTGTAAATTATAAGGTTTACACTTTACTTCAATTAGATTGTTTTTCTCATTTCCAAAGATTATATTTCTTTTGCTTTTGTCTTTAACCACATAATGTCTGTCATTTATGAATTGGAAACAGCCCAACAATGCCACATGTCCCGCGGAAATCAGATTAACACTCATATCCGGAACGTAATGAGTTTTTGACAATGTAATCTTCTGAGTTTTGCCTCTCGGTAGCATAACTTCTACGTTGACTGTGCCTTCACCTATAGCTTCTATAGATTTTAAGGATGCTCCGTATACTTTCTGGGGAGTTTCAAAATTTTTATAACTGCCGAACCAAGCTTTGTTGTTACAAATGTTATGTGTTGACGCACTGTCAAGATACCATGGACTGTTGATAGGTTTATCTTTCGTTGATTACATAATGCAATTATTCAAAGCCACGATTCCAGATAACGTTTGTTTCTTCTCGTATCATCTGTTTTTGGTGATGATTTCTTGGACTTGGATTTGGATTTGCATTGTCTGACTAAATGTTCCACTCATCCACAGTTAAAACATTTACGGGTTTCAGATTTGTATTCTTTACTAGCTTGTTTATTCGCAGTTATTTCTGTTTTATTACAGATATTTACTTCATCTTCTATATTGGAAATTCTCTTACTTTTCCGTCTGTACTGTTGTGCAATTCTTCCAATTACATATTCTGAATTAAATTCAGACTTCTCCTGTAATTGAAGTAAATTCTGCGCGCATGAATCAAAGGCGCTTGGTAGCCCTGAAAGTATTAACCAACATAGCTCCTTATTATCAAAACACCCTTCAAGTTCCTCAAGCTCGTTTAATTTTACTTTTAAATTTAAGTACTTTTCCGGTAAGTCATCTCCGGCTTGAAGTTTACTTTCTAATTATATCTGGCGCTTTAAATCAGATATCCTTAAGTAGTCTTTAACATTAAACTGGGTATCTATTTCCTTTAATAATAGGCTAGGGTGATATCTTTCTTTTACTAAGCATCTAAATCTTTATTCAATGCTGCTAAGAATAGTTCCAACCGCTTTTTCGGATTTGCTTAATAATTTTAATTTTAAGCCCTTTTCTTCAATGGATTTAATATCACTTATCGGCGTGTTCGCGGTCTCCCAAAGTCCATCCTTCAAAAGTAGGGTTCGGACATTCCGCTTCCAACTAATATAATTAGTTCCGTTGAATTATAGCATATAGCTAGCCATCTTGCCGATGTACTGTTCCTTTACGTTTTAAATCCAAAATGTTTCTTTTTTCGTTTAATTCAACAATAATTAAATAGTACTTCAAACTATAGGCCTAACTCCTTCTCGAAATTTCTCAATTTTTTGGTCTCATGGAACGTTCGGTGGTCATCTTTTTTACTGGGAATGTTGTCGCGCATTGGAATGGTGTGGCTAGGTCCATAACCAAAATTGTGAGGAATATTGTAATTACTCGTAAACGATGAAAGTCTTTCTTTGTCCATTAGCAGAGCGTGGTTGTAATCATAAGTCCCTACTCACTTAAACTTTTTTTTAGTCGCAAAACGTCTGTTTTCCATGGCAGCAACCAGCAGTCACTCTGTCACTCGCTGGAAACACACACTGTCCAGTCTCACGTGTCCAACAATCGACTCTAGACTGATCGCATGATGCTCGTGGCGCGTAGCTCTCGATATCACTTGATTGTTGGACTTCGCCAATTCTTTTGGCGAGTTCTTACTGAGAATAAATATTAAGATTTATCCTCCCACCTTCCTAGTGTCATTTGTAAAACCTGAAGTTGGAGATTATTATTCCACTTAAATTCTTTCATCATAGAAACCTCACCTCATCCGCCTTATTCACCAGATCTATCCTCTAAGGCAAGGGTGCTCAGACTTCTAGTGTCTGCGAGAGACCACAAAATATTTAGGCGACAAGCGATCGACGACCGACTATTAGGACTAAGCTAAGGCGTAGCTACTAAAGAAAAAAAAACGTACTCACTAAAGAGAAATGCTTTCATTGCACGCTTAGAGATATAAAATATACATAATAGGTTACGTACCTAATTACATAATTGCAATATAGTCTTAAATTGCTAATTTTGACTGGATGTTGATGCATGACACTGGGTATACCCACGAGCTTTTCAAACGATGGCATGTAATTACTGAGCGCCAACCAAAAGCATGATAACAAATGTTCATCAGTAAGCCGATTGCGATATTTTGATTTAATTATTTTCATTTCTGAAAATGCAGATTCGCACAAGTAAGTTGATCCGAACAATCCTGTTAACTGAAGAGCTAACATGGATATTTGTCTTCGGGTATCAAAGACCAAAATTTGATATCTGTTGCTCTGGCTTTGAGATGTGTATCTGACATTATCTGCAATATCTCATTTTGGACAGAAGAGATCTCCGTATTGAAAGTGTTTGATATTTCAGTAGCAGATATTTCAACGTCTTCACAATAAAATGGATAAGTCATAAAAGTTACAATATCCATCAGTTTTTCGAAATCAGAGAAACGTCTTTCAAACTCGCTCAGAATTTTTTAGCTCTGTCTCGTAATTATCATAATTTAAGTGAGAACTTGCTCTTGTTTCCAAAGCTGGAAAATTTTTGAGATCCTTTTTGTTCAGTTGATTAATCAATAACTTCAATTTGTTTTTAAAAGAGTTTATTGCGCTAATCATATCGATAATGGTTTGATTTTTACCTTGTAGCTCCAAGTTAATGATATTCAAATGATTTGTCATATCTGATAAGAAAGCTAAATCAAAGAGCCACTTTTCTTTTTTAAGTATCTCAGTGTCGTCACCTTCCATGATATCACTTTTCAGTTTAGTTTCCAAATCACTGCTTATGATCTCGACACATCTACTAACGTGTGGACGAGATAACTGGACTTCCTTGATGGCAGATATAATCACTGTTTTATTTTTGAAGTCATTAAACAGTACATTTGCCGTTTCAATAAATGCCTCTTTCACTACCATTCTTTCTTCAAAAGGTTTCTTGTGTTTTGCCAGTATGTAGGAAATTTTAAAAGACGGAATTGTTGCAGCTACTGATTGTTTACTGGTCTAGTCAACATGGATTGCTCTGCTTTAAAACTACATTTCAAATCTTGAAGTTTTCATCTTCTTAACTCACTCTTTTCCGGAAAATCATTTTCATAGTTGTTATCCACGGTTTCATAATGCCTTTCTAAGTTCCCGCGTTTAGGCAATGCTATCGAACTCGACAAACAAGGCAAACACTCTTATCTTTGGCCATAACAAACAATAATTCGTCCTCCCAATCACCATTAAAAAGATGCGTTTTACTTTTTTTCGCCGTAATCATTTTATGTTGCAAATTTTACGTACAAGTATTCTAATCACTTAGTAATAATGAATGAGATAATGCTGCGTTTGCTGTATATATGAAAAACTAATTTTAGAAGAATCTGTAATATTCTAGACAATCAGTGCCCTGAACGTCACGCGGTTGAACGCCGGTTCTAGAATATTCCGACTAGTCAGAGCGCTGCGTGACACGATTGTTGTCTAGAGAACAACGCTTTCGTGGACATGGGTAATGAATGACAGGTCTCAACTTGATTTGAAACTATTATTATTAAACAATTAATCTAGTCTAGAATTTTCGGCGTCCATAATGCGTAATTATTATTTAAAAGTGTCGCGTATGAGTGACCGCCGCAGAAATGAGATTATTTTGTATTAATACCTATATTACTTCCGCGATCGCCTCTAAAAGCTCTCGTGATCGACCGGTCGATCGCGATCAACTGTTTGGGCATCCCTGATCTAAGGATTTCACTTCTTCAAGCACCTGGGCACCTTTCTAACGAGTGGAACGTTACCCAACTAAATATCAGTTGAAATCGCATTCGAAGAGTTTGTCATGTCCTCTAGCTAGAATTTTTTTTTTCCACGACGAAATACAGAAACTTGTATCTCGTTGACAAAAGTGTGTTTCTACTAAAGACGATTATTTGGATTCATAAACTTGATTTCGCACCGAATTGCGGGAGTTTGAAGTTTTCATCCATTTTCCGACATTTCATCTGCAAAAACCTAATAGTTTCTTAGAAATCGATTTTTAGAGACGTTTATCAAGAATTTCAAAAAAAGAAAAAAAATCCGTATATTATAACGGAAAGAAAGTAGTACAAAAATTAAAAGCAGATTCTGTTAAAACGCAACAATTAAATGATAAGGACATCTGAAACAAATGAAAGACTCCCGAAGAATTCACTCTAGTGGATTTCACCTGAGAAAAGAAAGAAATGAAGACCGAAATTAAATGACTAGAAGAAATGTCACGGATGATGTCATGTCACGATTAGAAAGTTGACGAAAAATAAAAGAAGCCAATAATTCAAATGTTGACACAGGAAGATACTTAGCATTAAAATAGGCTAATTGAATAAATAAATAAGTAAATATTGTCAAGGAATTAGCTTATTTGGCACCTCTTTTTAACGATTTTATCCAGTGAAGGTAATTAGAAAATCAAGATTTTGAATCACCCATAGGCTGATTACAAAATAGCATTATCCACAGCTAGCGAAGATTTAAAAAAAATACTTATTAAAGGGGAAATTTATCAAAGAATATCTCGCTTCTCAGAAAAGTATATGCCTATGTATATAAAAAATAAAACCTGCAAAAACTATATAAAAGAAGTTGTTTTTTTTTTCTCCTTTGCATTGTTCTCACGACTTTAAAAAAAGACAAAGAAAAACATAAAGCAACAATATTTTAATGGTAGTAACTTCATTTCGCTAAAGCTTCTTTTTAACCTGATGAAATTCATTTTTTTTAATTGGTTTTAAAGTTAGGAGGTTAATCCAAACCAATAAATCAGCTACTAAAAAATGTTGAGTTTATTGGAATTTGGATTTTTAAATTCAAATCCATTTTCCATATATTTCAAATTCATGTAAATTATTTACATTAGATTTAAATGAATTTAAAAAATTCATATTATGGAATTATTCCATTTTCTGATCCCTTGGCACAATTATGATTCGAACATTCAATTGAATTCGAACATTATGTGAAAAAACTATTCAGTACTTTTATTTCCTTCATTGGTAATTAAAAACCACGATAATTTCACAGGTATCCTTACAGAACTTTTACCCTAATGCTTGTTAAACTCACTTTGATATTTTTTGACTTTCGCATCCAAATACTAAATCGCCGTTGTCAATAATGAACCAAAAGCGAACTTAGATTAGAGTTGACGAATCAAAAATGCAAAATGAATCCTTACATTCATCCACAATCGGAAATAATTATTCATGTAACATCTTCTTTGTGATTTTATATGTTAAATTTTATGTAAGTTTTTCGCGAAAGTTAGAATATTGGCAGTTTTCTAATACTGTCACCATTCAGTACTAGATACCAAAAGCATTTTATTTTTCGGAAACTACGATAGCACGTCACATGGATAAGGGACGTCCATTAATTACGTGAGGGTTGTTTTAAAAAGTTTGAACCCCCTCCGCCTTGGTGAGATGTGGTGGACCCCCCCCCCTCATGTGAGATTTCCTCTGTAATTTTTAAATAATTAAATTTATTTGATATGTTCATGTATTTTGCTTCAAACCATTAAATACCTAAGGCATTACTGATGTCTTCTATGAAATACATTTTTTTCTGTGAAAGAAGAGGAGAAAAATGATACTATGTTTACTATGCACTATAACGAATTTAATTAAATTTAGTAAAAGTAAAAAAATAGGCTGCGATACCACCTTCCCTAATTCTTCACTCACTCCATGGGCATTCTTGTGGTTCTTCTATTGTAATGATTGGACACATGACGTCCAAAGCCTTTTCGTAGTATAAGAAGACAGACATATCTATATCCTCTCGTGCAGCCACTCCGGGCTTAGACAATATTACAAAATGTTATAATATGTGTATTCTCTGAATTAAAAAGTTGACGTGAAATTTTCATTGACCTCCGTCCCTCCCTTTAAATGAGATTTGGGTGAGATTTTGAGCTCACGTAATTAATGGACGCCCCCTATTGCCCAAATCACACCATCATATTTTTCAACATTGTTTTCATCATTGACGCTCTATGATAGTGTGATTTGCCTCTGTTGACCATTTTCATCACTGATTCCATCTTTGGAAAAATTTATGAACGGTTCTAAACGCAACGTTGTTTACAATGAAGATCATTAGTGAGCTCCAATCAGAACCGACCAGCTTCGAGACCGAAGAAGCCAACCAGCGCCATTTCGACCATCGTTTCGATTGAATCCGAAGGCTATTAGGAATTAAATATCATAGTGAGGAGATTATTTTTCGAAAATAAACAATATTTTTACTGAAAAAAATTAATTTTCTGCGTCAGAATGTGCAGCTGTCAACTTTTTAAAGAGAGATTTCATTTCTTCTTGAGCTGCGTTACAGTATCAGGGGCCTGTGGGATTGCCGCAGTTGTCAATAGAAATTCACTTCGCTTTCGCTTAAATAGTAGAGATGCTTGAATACAATGTTAGTTTCGAACAGAACCTAACCCTTTTTGACAGCTTGCTAAAAATCATTTCAAATTCTACCTAAATTGCGTTGCCGCAACACGATTTTAGCCTCTAAAAAAAGATTAAACGCCGTCTTTTCATAACTGGAAGTTGCCACCAGAACCTTAAGAGCTCAACTCAAGCGCTCTGTCAATTATATGCACTGTTTCATCATATTTCGTCGATAAGGTGGAAAGCAAGGATGGGGAACCCTTCACTGAAAACAATGATCATTTCAGTGAAGCAAAAATAATGTTTTAAAAATAGGCTGGTGTGATCTGGGCAGAAGTAATGGATAATTAACAGCAAGAAATATGAACTCAATGGGACTAGTAGTTTCAGAGACAAATAATAAAGACCATCTTTATTATCATTATTTTTCTTCTATTTCTTAAAAGAACGATTTGCTTTAAGAAATACCTTAATAACCGTAGCCTTAGTGTTCTTTATTTATATGCTAAATATAATCATAAAGAAATACATCTTCTCGAAGAAATCATATACACCAGTTTGTAATAGAAATGGAAATGGAGACACTCAACTTTGACATAATGCTGTGTATTAATGTATGTGGAAATGTTGAACATAAAATATAAACGACAACACACTTTGAAATAACTATATTTAAAAATGTTAAAAATGCTTTAATTTTTAAAGATTTTTATTTCAAAGTGTGCTCTCATTTATATTTTATGTTCACACTCAACTTTGCTTTACATCTAAAAAATCTTCTTTTTTTTTTTTTTTTTACACAAACAAAAAAAAAGACAATTTTAAATGCTTTAATTTTGAAGATTTGATAAAGAGATTTTAATACTGAAGATCAAAAATCAATTATAAATGAACATTTGTAATTTAATATTGAAGATCAAAAGTTAATTATAAATGAAGAAGATTTTTCATTGGACTTATAATTGGACAATAATATTGGATTATATTTAAACTAAAGGAATGAACGGATTCGATGTTCACGTTTTATATTGTTAGAAGTTTCTTGCTTTGTATTATTAATGTAATGGAGATTTAGTTTTAGGAACAGGGAGAGGTATTCTCCCTTCCAAAAGAGTAATTTTAGAAAATATCTTGTAAAAGTCTCTGAAATGAGATGAAATATTGATGTCTGGTGTATCATGGTGTTATAGATGTTTATAGTATTAATTAAAATAATTTTGACATTTTTCTCTTCTTAACTCACACTTTTGCGGAAAATCATTTTTATAGTTTTTATGCACGGTTTTATAATGCCTTTCTAAGTTCCCGCGTTTAGGCAATGCCACCAAAGTTCGACAAACAAGACAAATACTCTTATCTTTGGCTATAAAAACAAGAATTCGTCCTCCCAATCACTATTAAAATGATAGGTTTTGCTTTTTTTTTGCCGCAATCATTTTAAGTTGCAAGTATTCTTATAACTTAGTAATAATGAATGAGATATATGATTTATATGTTTTATAAATGAAAAACTAATTCTAGAAGAATCTGTAAAATTCTCTCCAATCAGTGCCCTGTGTGATGTTGGTTGTTGGCTAACATCAAACTGACTAGAATAAAACATAGAAATTTGAACACACGTCATTTATTATGTCCGACTTTCTCGGTCTGTCACTAAGACTCTCGTCAAGTGGCGCCCTCTGTTGGTGAATTATATAATCATAAAAGCGCCATTGCAATGCTTTACAATTCCAATATTACACCCTGAACGTCACGCGGTTGCGATGCTTCAGGAATATTCCGACCAATCAGAGCGCAGCATGATGCAATCGAGTGTTGTCTAGAGAGCAATGCTTTCGATACAGTGCGCATGCGTAAGGAATGACAGGTCCCAACTTCAATTGAAACTAGTATTATTAAACAATTAATCTACACTAGGATTTTCGGAATCCACAATGCGTAATTATTATTTAAAAGTGTCGCGTAAGAGTTCACCGCCGCAGAAATTAGATTATTCTGTATTGATACCTATATTATTTTCCCGATCGACTCCAAAAGCTCTCGCGATCGACCGTTTGGGCATCCCTGAAGTAGGGGGTGAAAATAGCACTGCAGTGAAGCCTTCTTTGTCGAAGGGGCAGTATGTATGACTTATACATTTTTACATTATTTATTAAGATTTATTTATCATTATTTAAAAGTGTAGAAATTCCGGTATTGAATTTCTAACCCTAAATTTTACGGAAAGACAATTTAATTTTCTCATTTAGTATAATTAGTTTAACTCCGAAGTTCAGCATTTTTTCATGTTTCTGATATGCAGTCAGCGCATTGTTGTCGCGCGAATGGCGTAAGGATCCTCGAGCTTAATCCATTGTTAGTTTGACTGTTGCTTGCGACGCGTGAGGTTAGCTCACGAAAAGGATGGCCAGTTTCTTAGTGCCTGCTGCTGTTCAGATCTCTCCCTCACGGAGTAAGGACGTGAGGGAGGAGTAGTTGAGATCTCTCCCTCACGGAGTAAAGACGTGAGGGAGGAGTAGTTGAGATCGCTCCCTCGCGGAGTAAAGACGTGAGGGAGGAGTAGTCGAGATCTCTCCCTCACGAAGTAAAGATGTGAGGGAGGAAGGCAGTTAAGATCGCTCCCTCACTAAGTAAAGACGTGAGGAAGATTGCCGTTTGGATAGATCCCTCACGGGGACGAGACGTGAGGGATGCAGCAGCAGTTAGGGTCGCTCCCTCGAAGAAAAACAGACGCTAGGGAGGACGCAGTCCAGTTTGATCTCTCCGACTAAGACGTGGAGAAATAGTTAACGTCCTCGTGAAGACAAGCGAGGTGCCCGCAGATTATACGAATATCGCCAGGACGTTGGCGAAGGGAACTGTACCGAAAAAGAAGGCCGAATCTACCATTGACGAGCCGAAGAAAAGGCTGGATCGTTTGTTGACTCGCCGAAGAGCGAAGATATATTTTGCCGGAGGCAAAAGGGATGCTGTGCCAAAGAAAAGGCCAGGACGATCATTGTGGATGCCGTGCCGAAGAAAAGGCCGGGACGATTGCTGACTTGCCGAAAGATGAACAAAGACAACAAGACAGGTCGAAGAAATCGGATGGACCAGGGACAGAAGTACGTTGTAACCAGGGAATACAGTTTCAGCGGGAATTCTACCGACGACGCAGTGATAGGCCTAATGCAAGGTGATAAGCCTATCCCGAAAAGTTCAGATGTGGGAAACGAGAATCATCGCAAGTGAAGTATATGTGATCCGCCAAGAATCGTTCAACAGTCATAGTAAAGCTGCTATGACGATAGATAGTAACGAAGTTCAATTTACCTGGGATAAAATTGAAATCAGTACCAAAGTCTTAGAAGCGCAATAAAGGAGACTTTGCGGGATACGGAAATACGAGATCGGATCAAAAAGGCATAGATGTAATTGCTTGGGATATGAATGGCTATTCAACAGATGAACACGACGAGTTATCGTAAGTAGAACTATCCTTGAACAATTTCATTTAGTTAGGCGGCTGTTTTAGATAAAATAGGATTTTGAGAAATATAATCCTTTAGTGTCTAAGTTAGGATACTAGATAGTATTCAGAGTCTCGAAGACAGTAGACAAAATTAAATAGAAAAGGATTTTGAGAAATATAATCCTTCAGGGCCTAAGTTAGGATACAAGATAGTATTCAGAGTCTCGAAGACAGAGAGCCGTTCTAAATAGAAAGAATTTTGAGAAATATAATTCTTAGATGCCTTAGTTAGCGACGGACATTTGTTCGAAGTGTTTCTTGCGAGAATTATAGAAATAGGTTTCCAGAACTTTTGTAACTGCATGTGTATGAAGTCGTCGGGGAAGAACGAAAGAAGTGAACTAGGACTAGGATTCCAGAAAATGGAAATTTCAGCAAATCGTAACGTATTTGTGTTAATTTGCTGTGAGAAAAGAAAAAAAGGTGATTTACATTTCCAATAACCAGTAACTTAGCAAATCGTAACATAAATGTGTTAATTTGCTGTAAGAAGACAAGTTGCTGATAGGAAACAAGTAGCAAGATAAAGAGAAGCCAAAGAACTTTAATTCAGAGACATTAATTCTATTAATATTAGTGAGTGATAGAATTTAATATAAGCTTGAGTTTTACAAGCCAGTTGTATATTTTTGACATTGTATTAAATTTGTTAATGATTTCCATGCCTTGGTGTTATTTGATAAGGTAGATTACGAGCACTAATATTTTACTCTGCTGACTTCCACATATAATTTTAATATAAAACTTTCCAAAAAGTTCCTTTAAAATTAAATTATTGGTGTTTAACTTTTTTGTTTTAAAATTAGTAGTAATTTTGTAAACTAAATTCCTTCAAAATATTACACAAGAAAATATAAATTTTACAAATAATTGAATGAAAAAAAAAAAAAAACCCAACTTAAATCTGCATGTCACTTTTTGTTTTTGACTTTTCTTTTCTTCAACATTAATAAAACTTAGCAAAACAGCGAAGACACCTAGCGGAAGTCTGATGAAACGAATATATTTGAGAAAACATGATATCTATAGAAGAGAAACGAACTTATTTTCTTTAATATTTATATTTTAAAGATAAGAACGAATAATTTGCGTGAAAAAACTAAACAAAAAGCAAAAATAGTTCATCTCTTATAAGAAATATATAGAATCATTTTGATTTGGAAAACAATGCCAATTGACTCAACTGTGACTGCGAATGAAAGTGTAAGTTCACGACTACACGCTCTCTCTCTCTCGCCGTCGATATCAGTACAGTAGCACTGCAATGTCAGTAATACCTCAGACGAACTGTGGTAAAAGAAAAAAACAGATTGGAGAAAGCTGGGGATAAACCGAAACATTGAAATATAAATTTCTTGTAAAAAATCATTAAATAATAAATAAAAGGATATTTTCAAAGTTAATGAGTGAATATAGCAGTTATTTTAATATTTTACAATAATTCTTTCTAAATATTTAATTTTATGTGTTATTATTTGAGATAATTTAATGAGTTTTCAATCTTCTTTATATTTGATAATATTTTGTATTTAGAAAAAAAATATATCTATTATTATTCAATATTATTATTATTACTATCACCATTTTTTAGATATAAAATTTTACAAATATTATTTTGAAGAACACTTTGCAAATTGGTAAAAAAAAAAAGTTAAAAAAAAATCATTAAAAAATCGGTGTTAAACATATATTTAAACAAATATTTTATTGTTGTTGTTACGCATATATTGCTATTATGGTTATAACGAAATCATATTTTAAAGTAAAAAAAAACATTTTTGAATGATTGTTTACGATAGATTTTATTCTCTACAAAAAATTAATTTAATTTAATAAAGATAAATACTTAATTTATATATAAACATTTTATTTTATTTTTTAATTACAACAATTCTCGCGAACTTTTTATTCCCAGGCAATGTCCTGATCTAAACACAGTTAGAAACGCTCTGTTACTGCACTGACTGCTTTAACAGTTTTATTAAAGCTGAGATCACAGTAAATGTGACACACAGCATCACTTATCACTAGTTTACGTATTTATCAGATAAAAATAAGAATCTACTATATTTTTCAAAGAGATTTAAATAACTAAAAAATTATTTAGCAGAAATCGTTGATGAAGTGAAGGTTAAGCGTTTCTTTCCATAGCCTTTAAGTTTGATATTTCACAATCAGAATGACCTAGTCTAAAATTTTAAAATTTATTATTAAAACTTGCAGCTAATATTATTAACTTTTAAATTCAATAAAACATTTACGCGTTCTATAGGTATTTATTTGCTTTATGGTTTGGTTCTACCATGTTATCTTCATCGGAAACTGGTATGTTTTTGAAAGAGATGTTAGCATACAGGTTCTTCAATGTGCTATAGCATGAAATTAATTGAACTAAAAGAAGACATAAAAAGAGGCAAAAAGCAGAAGTCTGTCTTTACTAACATATAATCACCTGATCGTCTGTAAATAAGTAATATTCAAGTAAAAATTGATCTCGCATTTTTATACTTGCTAATATTTTTTCTCTGCATTTTTGATTGGTGAGATATTACACTCTTGTCTTATTCCTTTATATTAATTCATTTTTTCGGTCTCCATAATACATTTGGATTTTCATAAAAGGTATACAAGCTTTTTATAGATGTGTGAACCACATTTTTCAATTGTATACCACAGTTTTTAACTTATATTTAAAAAGTTAAAAAATGGGGGTGGAATACCTCACTTGGGTTGGGGGGATGGCGAAACGGCTACCTAAGTGTTCCACCCCCGATCGACACCTGGTCCTTATATTTAGGGCCCTTTCTCGGGCTCCGGTAATCAAACTTATCATCTTTGTTAGATAATGCAAAAATTGAAAAATCCGCTAACCTATGGGGGGGGGGGGTAGGGACACCACACTTGGATGGGTGGAAGGCGACATAAGGACCTAAGTATCCTACCTCCGACCGACACCGGGCCCTTTCTTTCTTTGAGTGGCATTGCAACGCATAACGGTACAGCTATTATATGAGTGTGACATAAATGATACAACCCACGCCAATTCCACGATAACATTTTAATTGCAATATTTTTTTTAATTACATAATTTGGGACCCCTGGCTGCAGCCCCTCCCCCACTTTTAATCCACCACGTGTGTTGAGGACGCTGAGTGAGCTACAAAGCGTCGCTATACTCATTCCCAGTGGACGACTGAACGGGACAGATGATGTGATCAAGACAAGAACGATGGTGTGAGCCTCTGTGGAGTTGTGGCATTTACCAGATTCTAATTTTGTTCTATTCTCAAGGTTAATGAATATCATTAACCTTTATTATTATTATTATTATTATTATTATTTTTGTTTTCAATTACTGTACATACTGTATGGGGGGGGGGGGCTTTTGAGGATCCTGGTTCAGCTGCACCATTTGCAGTTTTGCACCTACGATGTCGAAGTTTTTTTTTTGTTTAATTTTTCAGGAAAAGGGGACACAAAAAAAAAACCAAACCATTTTATTTCAGAGAGATGAGATATAATTCACGGATTGGGATTTTTTTTCTTCACTGATATCAGAAAATCCCAGTTACTAACAGTTACAACGGAACTGACTGTGATTTCCTGAAACAGTGAAGACAACTAGCGGAAGTCTGATGAGACGAATATATTTGAGAAAACGTGATATCTATAGAAGAGAAGAGAACTCGCGATAGTGACCTTATAAGCGGGATGACCTTATAACCGATTCATACGCATTTGTCAATAAATAAGCATTATATAAATACAGTATAATTCTTTGTAAAATTTAATACGTACAAAAATATCAGTTTATTAGGTTATAATTTTTTAATTTAGTTGAACCAATTAAACTTAATGGAATCAGAAAGAAATTAGTTATTTAAAAATTTTAATTCGGAATAAAGTGGTATACAAATAGTACTAGTACAACTTGTAATGATGTATAACTGACCATACTTAAAATAATCCATAATACAGGATTGTCGGGATTTTGGTTTCATCTTTTGTACAATGTTTTCTAAGTTTTGTAGTTCATTGTTTTGTATAATGTTTTCTGTTTTGTATGTCTCTGAGACCTTCTGCTTGTGTCACCGCTTCACTTTCAGTATCACTATCATTATCCTCACTTTCTAATGCTTTGGAATCTAAAACTTGCGAAACAATTTCGGAAATCGAAGCTTGAGAAGTGGTAGCAATTTCATCATCAATTCTTAGATATTCACTTTCCCCTTCTACAGCACAGCCGCGATTTCTGAGATATTGTATAAACACTGTTACAGGAATTCCGTCTTCGTCATCTTTTTCCTAGAATTTAAGGGGATGAAGTGCTTTGTGAAAAAGCTGTCCCCTCCGTCAGTAGGAGAAATGACCCCGATAAAAGATCGTACCCACGGAAAAATTCTTGGAATTGATTCAGTGTGGCACAGAAATTACAGACAAAAGAGACCTTATATGCGCTTAGGGTACTTAAGATCTGACCATATATCCGATAATCCATATCAAAGAATTCCTATTCAATGAGCCGATATAGTGACCTTATATCGAGGTCCGACTGTATATAGAATCAATTTGATTTGGAAAACAATGTCAATTGAGTCAACTGTGACTGCGAATGAAAGTGTAAGTTCACGACTACAAGCTCTCTCTCTTGCCATTGATATCAGTACAGTAGCACTGCAATGTCAGTAACACCTCAGACGAACTGTGCTAAAAGAAAAAAACAGGATAATGCTGGGGATAAATCGAAACATTGAAATATAAATTTCTTGTAAAAAATAAATAAAAGGGAACTGATATTTTCAAAGTTAATTACTGAATTTAGCAGTTATTTTAATATTTGACAATAATCATTTCTAAATATTCAATTTTATATGTTATTATTTGCGATGATTTAATAAATAAGTTATTGAATCTTATTTGTACAGTGTTACCTCCTTTAACGGACACCCTGAATAGCGGACACCTCTAATTAGCGGACATTATTGCGGGTCCCAGTCCCTTAAAATAGGACATTCCATGTTATCCACTCCGAATAGCGGACACTCTGAATAGCGAACAGTTATTTTAACTGTAAAAAAAATAATTTTTTTTTTTCGATTAACATTTCGACAAACACATCATGGTTGTATTTACATCGGTGTCCCATACATTGATACATTGTATCTGTGTCCCATGATTCAATGCACGAATCTGAGGCCCTTTTTTCACTGCAGTTGCTTTGTAAATGTCAATACCTCGTAAAGCTATCCTATAAACGTGTTGATTAAATTTAGTGCGAATTAAAATGGCGTCAAAAAGGAAGAGATTGGCACAGAAAGAAAAAAGTGATGTTCTTGAAGTTGCTGAAAAAGAAAAGCTGAGTGTGCGTTGTCTTGTTGAACGTTTTAAAGTTGGAAAAAGTCAGATAAGTGACCTTTTGAAGGACAAAGATGAGATTAGAAAAATGTGGATGGTGAATTCAAACGAAAATTCGAAGAATTTGAAGTTTCGTAAAACTGAAACAAGCAAAAATTAAAAGTGGTAATAAAATGGTTCCGCTCTGCTCATGCAAAGAACATTCCTATAAGCGGTTTTTGCTTCAAGAAAAAGCCAGAGAATTGGGTCAAACTTTAGGATTGGACACGTAGATGGCTAGAAATTAATTTTCTATATACTGTAATTAATTTTGTCATTATTTTAAGTAAGACAAACGGATTAGCAACTCATTTAAAAAGGAATATAGTAAATAATTTGCAATTGTTCATATTCTATTATATCACAATGGTAATTGTAGAAATTTAATTAAGATTGTACGTAATTTTTAATTAAATGACATGCTATAAGTTAAAAATTGAAAAAGATAGTCCTCCTCAATAGCAGACACCTCCCAATAACGGACGAAACTTCAGGTACCTTGACTGTCCGTTATTCGGAGGTAACACTGTATTTGACAATTTTTTGTATTTTGAAAAAAAATATACTCATTAACAAAAAAAACGACGCACCTAGAAGGAGTTGTCCGATGGAGACAAAAATTGGTCGAGAGAAAGATTATGTACAGAATAGAAAATTATTAAAATTTCAGACAAATTGAATGATTTATTTCAGAGTTACAGAGTTACAAAGTAACGAGCTCAATAAGGTGTTGACCCATCTCTACCCTGAATGCAAGCTGCCACACAACGTGGCATAGAGTGATAAAGCTCCCTGATCGTCTCCTGCGGTATTTCTTGCCAAATTTCCTCCAATTGTCGGGCTAGGTCATCCACATTCCTTGGTGGATGCAGTCGCCTTCCCATCATATCCCAGACATGCTCGATTGGAGAGAGATCTGGGGATCTGGCTGGCCAAGGAAATCCACAACATACTCACATAAATAAATGCTATCAAACATACATTTATTCAAAGTAATTTTCGAAGAGATATAACACGTCTCTTCTTCTTCAGCTTAAAATTGTAACGAAATAAAAAAGAATTTAAATAACAATTAAGGAAGACTACGTGAATATAATGTTACATCGATTGTTAAAAAACAATTGCTATTAAAACAATTACAATAATTTAAGAGTAGTACAAGTCATTAACCATTAAACACATCTAGTTTTACTTTGTTTTTACAACTTTCACAATTTTTATTGACTATTTCCTTAGCCATTCTTGTTATCCTTTCATTCACTTGTATCCCATCATTTCTATTTAAATTACTACTTTTTGTGTTCCTAATATACATGCTTTCTATGATTTTTCTTGTCTTATGTTCTTTTTCCACGCATAAGATTTTAATCTCATTATTCATACAATGAGTTTGCTGAATACAATGTTCTGCCACTTCAGATTTGGTTATTGATTTATTATTTATGTAGCCATCGTGTTCCATTACCCGTTCCTTTAATGTCCTTTTACTTTCTCCAAGATAGAATTTCCTGCAGTTCAGACATTCTATCTTGTATACAATTCCCATTTCATGTTTTTTGTCATACATATTTAATTTATTACATACAATATTTTTAATTTTATTTTGATAAACAAATCCAATTTCAATATTAAAATTCTTACAAATTTTCTTAATTTGTAAACTATTTTTATTCATATATGGTATAAAAAATCTCCCTTCGTTTTGTACATTTAATTCCTTAATTTTAAATTTATTGTAATTTTGTATAGCTTTATCTATGAAATTATCATTATAGCCATTATTTCTTAAAACAACTTTCATGTTTTCAATTTCCTTCAAAAAATCATCTTCTGTACTTGTAGATCTGTCAATTCTTTGTAAGTAGTTATCAATAATGTTTCTTTTCACTCCTATATCATGCCCAGAATCAAAATTAAGTAAATGATTACTTTTATATTCTTTTTGATAATGTTTTAACACCAATTTATTTCCTTTATTTATTAGGCATAAATCCAAGAAATTTAATTTGTTGTTCAATTCTTTCTCCATTTTAAAATTAATCTTTTTGTTTCTTTTGTTTATATCCTTAAAAAAATTATCAAACTGTCTAATAGTACCGTACCAAACCACCAATATATCATCTGCATATCTAAAGTATTCTAAATTATATTTACATTCTTTCAAAAATTTGCATTCAAAGTTATTCATATATATATTACATAATAACCCTGACAAAGGAGAACCCATTGGGAATCCTTTCACTTGTTGGAAAATTTTATTTCTATGTTTGAAATATAAATGTATGTTTGATAGCATTTATTTATGTGAGTATGTTGTGGATTTATAATAATAGTTCTAGAAGAGAAGAAATTAGGAAGAAATATGGCCAAGGAAATGTTTCAGAAGCTGCAAGACAGGTCATAGCAACACGTGCCGCATGTGGTCTGGCATTATCTTGCTGAAAAATAAGGCCAGGGTAGTGCAAAAGGAAGAGTAGCAAAACAGGTCTCAGAATTTCGTCAACGTACCGCAGTGCTGTAAGTGTGCCGCTAATGATGACCAAAGGGGTCCGGCTATCAAGGGAAATGGCACCCCAGACCATAACTCCTTGTTGAGGACCTGTGTGGCGTGCAATAGTGAAAGCAGGATCGGCACGCTGCCATGGCGTCTATAGACACGTCTGCGACGATCGTCAGGACACAGTTGGAAGCGGGATTGGTCGCTAAACACTATACGTCCCCAGTCAGCATCATTCCAACCGGATCGAGCCAAGCACCACTGTAATCTGGCCGGACGGTGTGCAGACGTGAGTGGCAGGTGGCGTAGCGGTCGGTACGAGCGTAGATGTCGCTCTCTCAGCCGTCTGTGAATGGTGGACACTGATGTGCGGGTTGATAACGATGATTCAGGCGCTGTGACAGCTGATCTGACAATCACTCTATCCTCCCGTTCTGCTGTGGCCCTAGGTCGCCCGCTACCTTCATCACGCTGAAATCTGCCATTGTCCACCCATTCCTGCCAGCATCTTCTAATCGCCGCATCACTTCGCCCTATATGACGAGCGATTCTCCGATTTGCCCAACCTGCCTGTTTCAATCCAACGATACGACCTCTTTCAAACTTTGACAGTTGCACGTAATGAGCTCGTATTCTGCGGCGAGGCATTTTTTCAGTCGTTGAAAGGTATCCTAACTCGCAATGCAACAGAAAGTTTGACCATCAGATTGAGAATCGCTTCTTATATACACCTGCTGAGTGCGCAGTTCCGATGCGCTGTAGCTCTCGCTATTCATTCATTGGACACCAAAGTTTAATCATTTGCATGGGCGGTCCCAATGTTTTTGCATAGGATATTTCATTACAATCGGACAGCTCCTTCTAGGTACGTCGTTTTTTTTTTTTGATAATGAGTATACATCTATCATTATTCAATATTATTATTATTATTTCTATTACCATTATTAGTTATAAAATATTACAATTTCGTTTTGGAGAACTCATTGCAAATTGGTAAAGAAAAAAAAAAATATTAAAAAAAATCATTAAAAAATCAATAGTAAACATATAATACTTTATTGTTGTTGTTATGCACATATTGCTGTTATGATTATAACGAAATCACATTTTAAAGTCAATAAAAACATTTTTGAATGATTGTTTGCAATATATTTTATTCTCTACAAAAAATAAATTTACTTTAATAAAGACAAATACTTAATTTATATAAAAACATTTTATTTTTAATTACAACAAATTTTTGCGACCTTTTTATTCCAAAGCAATAATCTGATAAACACAGCATCACTCATCACTAGTTTACGTTTGTATCAGATAAAAGTTAGAATCTGTTATATTTGTCGAAGAGACTTAACTAACTAAAAAATTATTGTTTATGATGGAAGGGAAGCAGAGGTTAAGCGTCTCATTCCATAGCCTTTAAGTTGATATTTCACAATCAGAATGACCTGTTTAAAATTTTGAAATTCATTATTAAAGCTTGTAGCAAATATTATTAACTTTTAAATTCAGCAAAACGTTTATGCGTTCAATAGGTATTTATTTGTTTAATGGTTTTGTTCTATCATGTCATTTTCATCGGAAAATGGGATTTTTTTTTAAATGATGTTTAGCATATAGGTTCTTCAACATGCTATCAATCGAACTAAAAGGAGACACAAAAAACGGAAAACGACACGAAAATATATGTTTAGAAAGTAACTGACAAACTTTAAACATTGTAATATTGCTGTATTGTAATGCCTCTTCAGGATTTCTATTTGAGGACCTTATTCTTTCCATTTCATTTTGTATGGTGTTATTTTCTCTATATTTGCCTGGACTTCTAGTTCAGTTCTTAAGTAATCATTTCTGATTCAACCTGTTCTTATGCATCCTTTCACGTGTCTTAGAAATTTCATTTCTGAAGGTTGTATTTGATTAATTCTTTTTTTCTTATGCCCAGCATTATGAGCAACGGTGATACTGTCATTATCTCAAAACTTTCAATCATGAGGCCCTGTAACACTTCAGTATTAACTTCGAAAAGGTTCGTTCGATCACCAAGTGGCGTTCCTGATCATGAGACACCTATATTTTCACTTTTAAGCGTATTTTCAATTTAATGAGCAAGTAATAATAGCAATGATAAAAATATTAATGCTTAATTTATAAAGAAAGAAAGAAAAACAAGGTCAAAGATTTAGTTCTTTACCTCCTTTTAAAAATAATAATTATTCTTTTCAAGCGGCATATTTGACACACGTATCAAAAGCACTGACTATACGAGGGACTAAATGTGACACTCGATTGAAGTAAATGCAATTGAGCAAATATATATGATGAAAATTAGTTTCTGAATTACAGTAGAGTCCCGAAAACTCGGCACTCGATAACCCGGCAGCCCGGATAACTCGGCCACCCCCTGGCAGGGCGAAAAAACCCCGCGCGCAGACCCGTTACAAGTTACGTTTATATACAGTTCATGTATTAGGTATTTTTTAAAGTATTTGGACAGTTTAAGTTTGAGTTATAGCATTGTTTGTAAACTGTTGTATTCTCAAGCAACAAATAAAAGTATTTCATGACTAAAAAATCGTACTTATTCTTTATTTAACATCTTTCCCGATAACCCGGCAGTTTCACAAACTCGGCCACCCTTCGGTCCACATTAGGCCGAGTTTTCGGGACTCTACTGTAGTAGAACACTGGATCTTTATACATTATTTAGGGCCCCTTCTCGGGCCCTCTAGGTCTACTGAAAAAAGGGAGAATTTTGCTCTCCTATGGGGTGAGGGATACCAAACTTGGGTGGGTGGAAGGCGACACGGCTAGCTATGTGACCACCCCGACCGACACTGAGCCCTTATATTTAGGGCCCTTTCTCGGGGACCGGTAATAAAACTTAACATCGTTGCTAGATAACTATTGTAAAGCAGAAGAGTTTGTGTGTTTGACCGTGCTAATCTCAGGAACTATCAGTCCGATTTGAAAAATTCTTTTTGTGTTAGATAGCCCGTTTATTGAGGAAGGTTATAGGCTATATAACATCAGGCTACGACCAATAGGAGCGGAGCAGTAAATATAAACGCCAACCAATCTGGGAATCTGAGATTCAAAAAAGAGGTCGAATACATTATTAATAGTGGGATGGGGAAGGAAACATGAGTCAAAAAAAACAATATAAAATAAGTTACAATAATGTATATAATAACAAGGACATGATATTATATAACGAAATTAATACAATAAAATAGTCATTATAAATATAGATAATACATTTATTTAAGTAATTAAAAATATTTAAATAAAGGTTTAAATTCACAAATAATAGATTGAAAAAAAAAACAAAAAAACCAGGCGGAAAAACATTATGCTTTACATAACATCGAGTATATTAAAAAGGGTTCAAAAATGGGATTAAAGTAACTATTTCAATAAAAGAAAAACAAAACAAATTAAAAAAAAATTATGGGGAAACATTTAGACACCATTTTACAGAAAAGATACTTAATACTGCAATAGATATAATAGGCCAGTCAAATCGTACAAAAAAAAAAAACGTTAAAAACGCAAAACGGGATGTAAAGCTGCATTTTTGATATGTTATTTGGACTCGTTAGGGAAGTGTGAAACTATGTTTTGCAAGCAAAAAACCTTTCATTTAAGCGCAAAACGGGGTCAGTAGACCATATAGTTCTCTTTGAATCGCTAAAAAATTAAAAATTGCGAAAATAGATTTTTTAAGATATGGGTCTAACCTAAACACTGCTAACATGAAATTAAAATTCACATTTTTTGGAGGGTCCCGGTTGATTATTTTGATGAGGCCACTGTTTTGAGACAACATCTCCTCCAAAGGGAAAGATTTGTCGACGTATTCTTCGTTGTCGGAGTCCTCTACTTCAATTGTGGGGACATTTTGGCATAACTTGTCCCGACAGCAATGACAGAGAACAGAGCACTTTAGCTCTGCACATGCAACCTCATCCATTGCACCCTTTGCGGCATTTGGATGATATGAATTTTAGGAGGGTTGGAGGAGCTGGGTCCTTTGAGGAAGTCACGGGTAACCCCTGCTGGTTATAGTCCAGCCCCAGTTGGTTGGTTCTTTTTCTACCCCAACCATTCCTGAACCTGATATGTTATATATGCATGTTGAGCTGCAGCCTCTTCAGTTGGGGGCAGACAAGCCAGATGGACCTTGGCGTTGGCAGCTGATCGCACGAAGATCTCGTAACGGGGTGTGAAGAGTGCTGGTGACTCCTCCTCCATACAGAGCCACAAGAAGTTTATTTCCAGCAGCGGGTATTTCGTAATGAGTGGCATCCGGCTGTAGGAAAATGGTAGCCACATCAACCAGCCGTGGATGCTTTTGGAGGGCGCCCAACATCTTCATCTTTCCATGCCAGACAAGGGCAAAAGTAGTGTCGCATCCGGACAAATAATAAAGGCGTGCACAAATAATACAAATCCAGGAGGAAATGATAACTCTCCGGGATTCAAAGATGTAGAGGAAAACTGCAGAGAGCCTGATTCACTCCTGCCACTTTTGTGGAAGAACATATTGTCCACACTAGATCCCAATCCATTTAAGAGTAACAAGAGGTCCACATCCTCTCCAACTATCATTACTTTTTCATCGGATCTGCTCTTGTCTAGCGCTGTTCTCACTATAGTGCAGTCTGCGTCCTCTGTTGCTTGCTTTGTTTGGATCCCAATCGTTTTCCAATCCTGAACAGAAGAAGTCGATCATGCACCGCTTGTTGTTATCGGTTGACAGCAATTTCTCCTGGGACACCTTGAATCTTCGAACATTATGTCGCTGCATGATGAAGCTGCATATCGACGTAACCTTTCTACAGTTTTTATGTTTCTTGTTACCCCGTCTTCTGGGTAGCCTGCAAACACAACTGCCTTATTCCTCCCAAAGTGTCTTAATGTGTAGCTGACGTAAGCAGCTACAATTTCCCTAAGTGACCTATCGGGTGCCAGATGACCTTATGGAGCAAGTAGCCTCCATCCACAACAACGAATGTAGGGGTTCCTATAGAGATGTTTTCGGGGAGTAGGGTAAAAGCGGATTAAAAGCTTGATTTTGTGCCTTTACGCATCCCCTCTTCACAAAACAAAGCCAATGGGTAGGGAGTCAAATCGTATTTGAAGTACTGTTTCAGGTCCTTATCTGTCTATTTTGTGATACAGAGATTTGGAAAATGGTGAGAGGATCTATTTCAACCTGCTTGTTTTGCACTTTAACGATAACTTTTCGTTTGAAGCCAACTTTCCCAAACGAGTTTCCCGTGATCTTTTTGATCCCATCAATTCCCAATTCTTGTGCCATGTGGCAATTGACTTCAGAGCCCCAGCAATGCCATTGCTGATAGACATTATTTTTCGAAGAATACATCGACAAATCTTTACCTTTGGA
>JAFIDM010111342.1:0-24303 GCA_023159025.1 Thereuonema tuberculata | reverse complement strand
AAACAAGAATAGACGAAGAGGAAGATTAACTGTTGAAAGACCAAGGGGAAAAAAATGGTAGTCGGAATCCGGAATAGGTCGATAGGTCTCCTGATCTAATCCTTGAAGTAGAAGAAGCAAAGAAGAAAAAAATGGATTAAAACAAACAGATTATTTATTTATTTATTTGTTTATTTATTTTAATATATTGTATATCCAGCAATTATGTTATTGTTAGTTTTACTGGCATAATGTTATACTCTTCGGAATAGTACACTTATTAAATGTCCTTCCTTATTTATATATTTTAATATAGTAGATATTGATATTTTTATATTTAAGTTTTTAAAAGCAAACTTAGTTAGCAGGATGTATTTTAAAATGTATCTTTATTAATTTTGCTTTAAAGATGCAATTATTTCTTGTTAAATTTCATTTTATAACTTGACATTTCAACCACATAACATGTCTACATTAGGTATACATTTCTGTATACATTTGTAAATATCATTGTTCCGTTTTCAGATATAATCACATTTTAGAATAGGAAAATTAATCGAAAATTCACCTACAATTATAGGGGCCATAAGTCAAAAGCTTCGTTTCCAGGTTCCTAACATTAACCGAAATTATACTAATTATTATAATTAAAAACTGTATATTATAGTTTTTAAAAAAGAAAAAAAAATTGCTTCCGAAATATATATATTTCTATATATATATATATATATAGAAGTATTAATTTGTATAGTCTGTAGACTTCGAAATAATTTTATTAATCGTGATTATAATTCTACAATGAAAGTTATTATTTTGCTATTTATTATATCTGTGCATAAATTTGTAACATCTTCATTGTTATTTTTAGATCAAAAATCATTCTTCAACTAATTCTATGATTGAAGTTATATTCGATGAAAGTTAAAAACTACGATAAAAAACTAAAATTACATAGACTAAGTAATTACAAAACTGAAGATTCTGTTACTAAATATTACCATCATCCCAATGAGATGGTTAAGCAATTTGAATAATTAATTAATTGAATTAAACAATTAATTGGAATATATTTTTTTTATAAAATTTGTCATCTCATCACCAGTTTTTTTAAATTTGAATTTTTGAAGATAATACCTTCCAAAAAACATCTGTAAAAATGATTAATGTTCCAGGAAATTCATTCTTTGGTTCAAAAATTATATTGAAAACTTTATTTTTGAAGTATTGGAATATGAAAATGATAAAAAGTTCATTTCTTTTAATTTTTATTATATACTTTATTATTGTTATTCTTATTATTTTATTATTGTTATTTACTATTTTATTGTTATTTTTATTATTATTATTTAAAAGCTTGACGCACATTTTTTCTACTATTAGGATTTTATTTTTATTTTTATCTTAATTTTAAGGATTAAAAACAAAAACAACTTAAAAAGGGTCCTAAGTAACAGCATAAATCTATTACTGATTGTAATCAAATCCTCATTCTACTTTACCTGTATTTAACTCCCAACCCGTTTTAGTTACAGACGATTGAGAAGGAGTAGTTTTTCTTGTGTGATATACCGCTGAAGATGAAGTCGTTCAATGCGAAAAGTCATTTGTTGGGAATGCAGTCCTGACGGAGAATAACCCGTCGCTTTCTCACACTTGAGAGAAAAGGCGAAGTGGTCCACTTTCGTTTTTGTGTACGGGGGTTGAATAGGGCCAATAACAAACCACCGTGAATAATCGCTTCAACTCGTCTGACATATATTCTGACTGCTTTCGTGTGGCTGCCATTCACTGACTACTGAACATATCTCACCGGCGAATGATTATCCTATATTTCACAAGCTGAACATCTAACACCTCACGAAAATGCCTCTTTCACTTCTCTTTTGAGAGACGTTTAACAGGAATCATTGTGTTTTTACCTGACTAATGAAAAATCGATTTTCAAAGATAAATTATTACGCAAAGAGGTTTCAATTTCCAAGTGTAATAATTAGAAGAAAATTGTTGCCTCAATAAGGTAACATAGAAAAGCAGCGATAATAGAGGCTACAGGGGGAAAAAAACGAAAATAAAAACAAGTTAATTCCATTTTTATTTCTTCTTTTCAATTGAAAGCCATTCTCATACAATAAATTAATAATTGTTGTATTAAAAACAGATTCCACTCTTAATGTTAGTCAAAAACATTCATTATTTAATAAGAAAAACGACTTATTATTAACATTCAATATACAGGGTGATTCATAAAGTACTGGAAATATAGACATATAAAGAACGAAAATCGAAATATTTTTCTAAGTCAAATTCGGGGTAGAAAAAGGTAAAATAGGGCATGGAATTCCGGATCGAACGTGCGATTCTGAGTCCGATGATGGGGTCCCCATTTTAACCTTTATTCTGCCACGATGAAAAAAAAATGATCTAGTTAGCATCCTTCACAACCGGGAAGAGCAAGGAAAGGGAATTCCGGTACTTTATGAATCACCCCGTATATAATTTTGCATTTGTTCCCTAAATATATTTGTTATATTTGTTGTTATATGTATATTTATATAAAGCCGGACAATGATGTGATTTTTGAAAAACGCCAATACAAAAAACACGTCATTGTTTCTATGAAGATACAGCCAATTTATCTTCACGTCATCACCGGCGAAATTTATAAACAATTTGGAAACCAAAAACGCAATATACCAAGTCTTTACTCTTTTTTAAAATTAAAAACAAAACCATGACCAAACTATCTAAAATTTAAAAATTTAAAAGATCACTAATTTAAGAAATAAGCAATAAAGATGGGCCATTTACTTTATTACTTATTAAATTTTACATGATATATTTAAAATTAAAAGATTAAAATTAGAAAATGAAAAAATTAAAAAAAAACTAGGCCATCGCCCGTGTACACGCGCTTGTTTTTCAATAGCACCTAAAATTTGGTTACGTACGAATATTGTATTTAAAAATATTGCAACGTTTCGGCAATTATAGTTCTAATTGTCATTTTCGAATTACAAATAAACAGACGGATCTGAAATAAATAAACAATCTTGAGATTAAAAAGAAAGGTTGAATACGTTCATTATTGTTGGGGGGAAGGGGAAGGACATATAAGCCAAACAACATAATAAAATGCGTCCTGGTCCCTGTGGCCTAATGGATAAGATGTCTGACTTTGGATCAGAAAATTGCAGGTTCGATTCCTGTCGCGGAATTCTTTCATTGTAAAAATTACTTCTATCTTCCATTCTCAAAGGAAATTGCGCCGGACAGAAAGACAGACAGAGAAATAAAAGATTTTAGTAATAAAGATTAAAAAATTAAAAAAAAATTATTTATATATGTTTGATATTCCAATATCTTTATATATGAAAACAATTAAGACATAGCCGAACAAATGTAAAATGGTGCCTTAAATTATAGGGAACGATTCAGTCTTAATGATACAATTGTGTAGTTGTTTATAAACGATTAAATATTAATCAACAACTAATGCATTATTAATTGCTTTGTCGTCATAACGTATCACAAATTTATCCTTCATTTAAAAATAAACATCAAATGAGGAAAGACGAAATTCAAAAGTTTAAAATGATTTGAATTCTGTAAAGATCTTAAGAAATAAAAGAAAACTTCTAATGAAACATTTAATGAATGGAAAGTCGTAGTTAACCGACAACCTTAATATTTTTATTTTTTTTTTTATATTTGCATTTTAAATTTATTTTCATTTGTCTAGTCTAAAATGTTATTACTACGTTACTATATATAAAATTTTAAGTTACTTATATACTAGAAATATATTAGATATAATTTTAATCTGTACAGATATTTGTTATTTATTTTTATTATTATTTTATTAACAAAAAAACATTAACAAAAACATTTGTAGTAGTAAAATTTTTAATATTAAAAGACTTATTAAAATATTTATTTGTGCCTCTTTCTGATAGAAAGAAAATAGTGCGGATAATTTATGCATTGCCAAAATTTTCAATATGTTAAAAGTTGAATATACATATAATTTTTTTTAAAATATCATTAATTTGGTATGTGAATTATTAGTTATTGTGTGTTTGTCTATGTGTAACTATACATTTGCATCTTTCTGTGTATGTGCGTATGCATATAAAGCTTAAAAATGATTTTAGATACATTATTGAGAATTTTTAGTTATTTTGAATGTTTAGATACGAGATATAAATACGTGTATGCGTCGGAGTGTAAACGTTGTATGTTTGTGAAAGTTTATGCTTACAGTCAAACGTTCATAAAATGTGATTCTATTTACGTTTATCTATTGTGTTTCTTGTGCTCACATTTGTGTGTATTTCTGTGTGAATGTCTGTCAAAGCAAAGCAAATCTTATTCCCAAGAGATGGAACACATATTTCAATATTAATGTTCATGATGACTGACCCGATTTAAAAGAGTGTCATAATAAATCAATTTAATTTCCAGCTTTCAAAACAAAGTAGAAAGGGAATTTTTCCTTACCGCTCTTAAAAAGGAAAATGGAAAAGCAAAATTACAAATATTAATCTTTTTAATATCTAATCTCTTTAGAATCTCAATTTTCCGATACTGTGTTCAATGTTCTAATTAGCAATTGCCATTTATTAAAAGGATGTAACCTTTTTATTTATATAAATGAGTGCAGAATTAAATAAAGCAAAATTATTTGCAATGAGAACAACAGATAGATAGATAGATAGATAGATGTAAAATATGCTTTTAAAATGCTCAAAGCTAAAAAAATTGTCTGTCTCGATCTTATGTCACCATATATCTTGAAAGGTTGCAGTCATCTTCTTGTACAACCATTACATTTCCTATCATGTCTTTCTTTGAAATTGAATACTTTTCCGTCCTTCTAGAAATTATCTAAAACCTCTACTCTTTTATGAAGAAGGTGACAAATTCCAAATTACTAATTATCGATCTATCGCAATTCTCTCAGCTCCTGCTCAGCTTTTCGACGTTATTTTACATAAAAAAATACAGAAACAGACACAAAACCATATTACTGCTTCGCAACAAGGTTTCTTACCTAAAAGATCCACAGTTGCAAATTTAGTCACTTTCACACAATCCATTTCTTCCTCCTTTGAGAAAAGCAAACAAATGGATGTCTTCTATACTGATTTTGCAAAAGCTTTTGATAAGTTAATCATCAACCTCTACTCAACAAACTATCATTTAATGCTATGCAATGCCTTTATTCTTACATAGTAGGACGAAAGCAGTTCGTTTAATACAGGGGTCAAAAATCTTTCGATTTTGCAGTTAACTCCGGAGTACTTCAAGGGTCTAATCTTTTTCCACTACTCTTCATCCTTTTTATCAATGATCTTCCAGAAGTTCTGACTAACTCAGAATGTCTTTAAATAAAGTAGAACATCTATATAAATATCTTCTTTACTACTATACAATATTTTGTTTAATAAGAAACTTCTTCAGGTTGAGGAGAAGAAAAAATTTCTCTATCCTCTAAATTTCTTCTAAATTTGTACATGAGTAGTAAAGAAGATATTTATAGTAGAAGACGTTCTAGTTTATTTAAAAATGTATGCAGACTTTGAGGTGATCACAATGTCTTATTTACGCAGATGATTGCAAAATCTTCAAAGAGATTACGAGTATGAGAATTGTCTCAATTTTCAAAATGATATTGATAATCTCTACACTTGGTCTATCACTAAAAAGCTACACATTCCTAAATGTTCTATCGTTTCATTCACAACAAAGAGTAATCAAATTAAATATACTTATAAACTTAACGGAAAAAACTCATTTCTCATAAAGAAATCAAAGCATCTTGGCGTTATCTTCTCTTCTAATCTCTCTTTTAATTCTCACTTTGAATACATTACAAATTAATCCAATAAATTTCTGAGCTTTGTGATTCGCAAGGCATCGTTAACAAAATACCCACTCCCATTTACTTTATAATTCCTTAATAGGCTCCCACTTAACAGTTCAGCAATGTATTGTATAGAGTATTCAGCAATAGTTTGGACCCCTTACAAGCAAACTTACATTAAACTTATTCGAAAAACCACAAAAAAGGTTTCTTAAATTCGTTTTTTTTTGAAGACATTCAAATTCTATCCTGATGAAATCAGTTACGATACTCTTCTACATATCTTCTCGTTTCATTCACTGTCAGTCAGAAGGCAAAAAGCATCACTGATTTTTTTTATATAATCTTTTAAATAATAAAATCCACAATCCCAGTCTGCTTGCTGAAATTAATTTCACTGTCATTCGTAATAGGAACAGATCACTTTTTTTTACCCTCCCTCTGCATGTATTAACCGTCACAAAAATTCTCCTATAATCAGAATATGTGATGAATACAACCAACAAGTGTAGTAATCTTGATAGATTCAATATGACTCCCAAAGCCTTTAAGTTAGAAATTATCCGTGTAATTATCTTTATGCTTTCTCTCTCCGTCTCCTCTTTCCTCTTCTCTCTTTTATTTTTTTCCCCTCTCTTTCTCTTTCCACTCACTTTCTCTGTTCCTGAGATTCAAATATGTAGCTCAATAGATATAGTATTGTACAGTTTATTTTCTCCGAATTTATTTTTTTCTATGTTCATGTTTTTTTTGTTTTTGTTTTTTTATACTAGATACTGCAACTGGATATACGTCCGTTGTATCTTCATTATTAAATAAATAAATAAAATAAATAATATGCTTAAAGCACATATAAAAGTTGAAGCGTATGGAAATACTTTAAAAATAAAAAGTAAGGGTTAAAAGAGTTGACTATACCTTGGACTAAAAAAAATCCTGGATTCGAGAAACTTAAAATCCAAAAACGTATAATTTAATAAATAAATAAATATCAAGAATGTAGGGTTCATAGGGTTAGGTTGCATAGCAATTCATGCCAAAATTCATAAATATATTCAGTGTCGATGTAGTTTAAAAAAAACTATTTTAAATTAAAAAAAAAAAAAAAAAATTTTATTTGAATCCTTGTTTATTTATATTGTCAGACTTAACATATAAGCATTATGAATGTAAGCTAAAATAAAAATTAAGTAAATTTAAAAGTAAATTGGGAACTTAATTTACAAGTTATCCGAGAGCATTAGAAAATTGCTAAAGTTAAATATGACCTATTTTTTAGGGTTTCGTCTATTGCTTTGACAACTGAGTTTCATTTGTAATCTTTGTATTTATATATAAAAAAAATTACAACTTATCCTTTATGAGCTCCTGAATGAAAAAAATTCTTTTGATTTCAACTGCGCAAAGAATGCAGGAAGCAGCCAGAGGGAAGGTGTTAGAATGGATTCTGTTGCTTCCTTCTGTTGTAGGAGTTTTTCGTGACATGGGAAAGGTTCCGTTGTTTGAGATTGAAATCTACATTATTAAAAATCACTAAATTAAGTCGCAATTGAATGGAATTCATTTGGGTTTTTTCGATTTCAACAAAAATGTCTAATTTTTCAATTGGAAATCATGAAGAACTGTAAAAGTACCAATTAGTTTTTGTTACGCTTATTTTTCGAATAATGAGGTCATTTAAAACGAATTACTCCTTATAACGATAATTCCGCTCCATTTTAATTGTTGAGTGTAGTGAAATTCAAATATTATTTTTTTATAATGTCATTCAAAAAAAGGAAAAAAAAATATATTTATTTAATATCATAAAATTTGATGTTAATTTAGGAAATTAAAGTAGTTTGAATTCTCGAACATACGAAGAATAAAAACATTTTCAGAACTTTGTTTCTACTAAAATATTCACTTACAGCACATTTTTATGCGAGTCGTTCACATACAGTCTTACGGTCAAGGCTAATACGTAATTCTGAATCGGGGTTCGAATCCCGGAGCCGGCAAGGATGTAACTTTCATCTTCTGCGTTTTAATTATTTCTAGGAAACAACGTGAATGCCTTCCTATGATGTACGCGGGGTAACGGTTTTTCAGTTGTATAGTTCAGAGTGTCTGATCCCTGTTGAGGTCAAAGGTTTAAGTGCCCCAGGTACTGGAAAAAAAAACTATATCTGTCGTAATTTCATGATATATCAGACATCGGAGTGCAATCGAATTTTAATCAAAGGAACTATATTTGTAATAATCCTCTCATACTTCAGCAATTTTACATAGTATGGCATAGCTCGGAGTGGTATGTTCATTTTTTCACGGCTAGTTTCTTGATTATATTTTATTTTAAAATGGCATTCTATTTTTCAATAATAAAGAAGTTAGATATTTGCTAATTTTTTAAACTTTACTGTCATTCACCAAGAATACTTTAAATAGATATTCTAAAATATTAGTTCAAATGAAAGCAATATTACCTATGGAGTGACAGTAATGTTAACATCTAAAAAATGTTGTAATGAAGCTATATCTATAGTGATTTTGATTTAAAAAGAGTAATTAACATTTTTACATCAAACTCACTGAACAAAAATGAATAATCAGTGACGGATTAGTGACCTTTTGTGGGAGGGGAGGCTTGTCCTGCAGTAGTCCAAGCTATAGCGTTACTATTTATTCCATAAGCACAAATGATGTCGACTTCCATCCAGCAAAAAGAGTCACGTTAATAACAAAATCTTTAAAATAAATGATTGAGATATATAATAATATTTTTGCTTTTTTAAACTTTATTGTTAACATGTCAAGTTTAAAAATCCGTTTGATTTTTAAAGTTCATTCTGCATTTCCGTTAAAAACAAACTCTCGGGTGGGGAGGGGGGCAATCACCCCCCCTCCCCCATTTAATCCGTCGGTATGTCACATGTCTGCATTAGCAACTACATTTCCTGAAAACTAATATATTGGGTATTGTGCTAAGAATATTTTAAATTGGTTACATTTAAATTATAAACTGTCTTTTATAATTATAATTATAAATTATAAACTGTATTTTAATAAATTGGAAAGAAATCCGTGAGCTTAAAGACAAGAAAGACAAAATTCCTACATTATAGTACAATGAGACAATAGTTATATAATGTTCGTCTGAAAATTAAAGTTAACCTTCTCAAAGATGTACAAGTTAGGTGTTCGAATGTGTAATTAATTATATTACCTTCTCCCAGCCTATTATTTCTTTAATGGGAATTTGATTGGACTTTAATGCGGATCCTACAAATATTCCAGCTAATATAAAATCGCGTTGTGGGCAGAGGAAGAGGGGTCCAAATCTGTTGTGTATAGTTTTTGTCTGGGTTCAAATCACAGAATAGCATTATATCGTAGCCGTCAAAGTTTTCGGAGTTGTGGATAATATTATATCTCTTTGAATTTTTAAAAAGAAAAGAGATTTAACGTGCCTGAATTAATCAAAGAAATGGGTAAAAAACGACGGTACAACCTAAAAGAAAGGAATTCATACCCTGAGCTATCACCAGGAAGATACTGGGATGGACCGTTTCGTCCTTTTTAGGACCATCAGCCAGCCAAACTCCACCGATGACAGACTCAGAATGTGCGAGAGATTAAGATCCCGGGGTCTCGCTCCCGAGAGCGGGACCTCCCCCTGAAGCAAGATCCGGGATCATAACCTCTCGCACCTTGTGAGTCTGTCATCGGAGTTTGGCTGGCTGATGAGTCCTAAAAAGGACGAAACGGTCCGTCCCAGTCTCTTCCCTGTGACAGCTCAGGGTGCAAATTCCTTTCTTTTAGCGTTGTGCCTTCGTTTTTTACCCATTTCTTTGAGTTAGCTGTTTTTAGTGTATTACCTGCTATTTTAGGAAGCACAGCTTTTTTGATCTGTCAGAAAGTATCTTCGATTGATTTAACATGTCAAGAAATATACAGAATTGGCTTAGTGTGTCAAAAAGTCCATTTAATTGATATTGGTAGACTATATTAAAAATTACGAATAATTGGCTAATCTGTGACTCAGTAAGTCCAGAAATATATGCAGACGTGGCTTGATCTTGAATTCTGTTCCAGTCTTTCTCAGATTCAACTACCAACTCCTTTTTAAAACTATATCTTAGGTTTAAAAATTTAATTCAAAAATGCACAAATCGAAATAAAAGTATAATACGATCTCATCCTTTTAATGTGTTAACGAAATAAAAGTAGTTTGTGTATTTTTAAGTTTATTTTTGAATTTATTTATGCACGTTAAGCTTTATTTTTCTTGAATTAAATCTTAGATTGCTTTTCAGATAACAAAAACCTTTAAAATTGAATATTATTATAACAACAAAAATTACCGAAATAAAAGTATAGTTTTAATATCAGTTTAAAAAGTGAATATCTCACCTATTTTCCAAGAAAAATAAGATAATAATACTTAATTTGGCAATTAAGTAAGTAAAATAAAACTTTAACAAGTTTTAACTTGTAGAAGCCATGGTAATAAGTTACAATGCGAAATATGCAACTCAATTTGCATAATAAATGTAGATACATGTTAAGATTAAAGTATTTAAAAGTGACTAATGCTATGACGTTGTAAGATTGTAAGAAATGATACATTTCTGTTTCGGTTTAAGAACTATTGGCGCTTTTCTTATGGCTTTTTTCCAAGTTTTAAAAAACAAATAAGTCTTATAAAATTTACAGTTTTAAGTGTTGAAAACATGATTGCGCACTTCTATATGGATTTCTACGTGGGATCGCAAAATTTTATATTTCTAGCTATTGTAGATTTTCAATAAAACTGTACTAAAGAAAGCTCAAGTGGAAAGGCACTTATCCAAGGACTGGACGAACCGAAATCGATCCCTGATTAATTAGGTTTTCTTCCTCGTTATTTCTCACCTCCTCATGGGTCCTCTACATCCTCTATCAATGGGGTACCAGGTTTCTTTCCCAAGGATCGAGACAAGCGATCATCGAACTGATCTTTGTCCCTTTTTGATTGATAATTTTGGCAGGAAACTCTACATCCCAATCTGCCCATTGTTTTTGAATAGAATCGTGATATTTTGACCTATTATTATACGTATGAAATACATAAATATTGAATGCATATTTTAAATTTTTAAAAAAAGTGAAAAAGAGCAATCGTTCTATTTTTTGCTAAAATAAATGAACTAAGCAAATAAAAATAGAAAATTATTGAATGGAAAAAATGGCATTTATTCGTCAAAACAAACAGTCAGTCATTCCTGTAAATATTAGTTCTTTTCATAGACTAGAAATGATTTCCCTGCCTTTTTTGGTGAATGTTTTTTCCTTATTTATGTTATACAAGCACAATCATGCTCTTTATGTTTTTGAGCAAGGAATGCTCAGTTAGTGTTCAAAACTTACTTATGTTTCCTTGAATGATTTATATATTCCGAATATAAAAAAAAAATTCCTTAAATAGTAAAGACTTAACCAAGTGTCCAGGAAATATACACTGCCAAGAACGATGTTACCGTCTCACCATTTGAATTTGTCTTCAAACATTCGAATTTAGGAATTGAACAACTTTTCCTTGTAAAAGGTCGAAAAGAATTTATCCGGAAGAGCAAGAGAAGTATTCAGTTTAAACCATATCAATTCTTATTCATTGCTTATATTATTACGCTAAGTTTTATGATTTCTGCTTGGTCGTGCAGAACATTCTAATTGATTGTTTGACTCTTCTTTAAAATATTATTCAGCAAGAAAACTATTCAAATAACTTATTATGTTAAGAGAAAGAGGCGAAAAATTTAAGTTATAAAGGATGACTTCCGGAAAAAAACTGGATGTTATTTAGAACTGCCAGTTGAAATTATATAGTTCATAGAAAAAATACCTTCTAGAAAACATTTTTCATTTGTTTTGTTATTTAATTTGCAATTGACACAACAATTAAGCTAATGGATTTCTTATGGAGAAAATAGTACGCAGAATAACAACTATACATATATAAAATAATAACTATAAAAATATAGGGCATATATTTTTGCAATTATATCTATATATATGACACAAAAATCTCATTTTATGCTTTGATTAAGTTTGGAACAAAATCTTCAGGAACTTAATACAGTAGAGCCCCGATTATCCGCGAGATTGGGTAGCAAGGGCTTCGCGGATAACCCGAAAAAAGACTAAAAATGAGGTGTAAACACGAAAAAAAAAATATTTCACCATTAAAAACTACGTTCTATTGTAAAAAAAACATAATTTGTAAAACTTTTAAAATATGTACAGTACAGCAGAAAGCTTTCTGCAGAGTAAGAGCCTGCCACTCATCCACAAATTCCGAGAAGGCCTGTAGGATTACGATGTACAATAAACCTGTCAGTAATTTTCTACTTTCGCACTGTAGGGCCTATTGTGCTTTCCCTGTTGTTGGCTTGGATTAAAATTGTTTTTTTTTTAGATTCGTGATTAAAAAAAATTTCGCGGCTCTCGCGGATAATCGGGGCTCTACTGTACTTATGTTTTTAGTATTCACTAATTTCAATATTACAATAATTATTTCACTATTAAAAAGCTTCAAAAAATATATACATCAACAGTTTAACGAAAGGATCTACATAAGGCATTTCATTGAAATGAAAGTTAAAAATAAATAATTAAATTGGTAACATTTGATAAAATACAAGTGTACACTGATATTTATTTCAGATGTTCAATTAAAACCAAATAAATTGATTAGCTAATATGAATATATGTCGTAGTGCTCTCGAAAATACTACTTCAATTGCTTGTATTTATAAATCTTATTAATGCATTTTTATACTGAGAGCTTTATAATAATATGCTACATGCATCAAAATTTATTTTGAAAATGAGAAGATGTAAAAAGCATGACTACAAATTAGATTTGTTTCACAAAGTTTTTTTTAAACAAATTCACTAATTATCTTAAAAAGGATTGAATGCATTTTTGTGTCTGACTACCACAGCGATCTACTAAAGTATACTATATTTGGTTCACAATTGGATAGTGTTTTGCATCATTTGACCAAGCGCCAAAATATATTTTTTTTAGATTACTAGTCGGCTACCCGTCGCTTCGCTCCGGAAGCCTCCCTTATGTAACGGAAAACAATTTTTTATTTATTAAAAAAAAAACACACACACACAAACACACACAAATTACATCAAGGAAACTAAAACTAAAATTTTTTAAAAGCTTTTTTTTAATTTAATTTTTGAGGTCTATATTCTCTCAATCTACGACTGCTTTTAGAACCACCTTGTAAATCATATATCTATGATATATTTTTATTTTTTACAGAGATTAGAATGTAGGCCTAGTGGTCTAATGGCTAAGACGTCTAACTTCTGAGCAGTATTCTACCTAATAGAAATAGTGCATCTTTCTTTCTTTTTTTTTTTATTCCTATTGATACTTTTCAGTGGTTTTCGAGTTAAAAATAGTGATGGTTTTTGAGTTACAAATAGTGATTTTTCAGTATTCTACCTAATGAAATACTGCTTCTTATTTCTTGACTCTTTTTTTTTTTTTTTATTCCAAATGATACTTTTCAGTGGTTTCTGAGTTACAATAGTGTTCTGTATTCTATCTAATAGAAATACTGCTTCTTTCTTTTTTGAGTCTCTTTTTTTATTCTAAGTGGCACTTTTCAGTGGCTTTTGTGTTCCAAATATTGATGGTTTCTGAGTTACAAATAGTAATTTTTCAGTATTCTATCTAATAGAAGTGTCGCTTCATTCTTTTTTGACTCTCATTTTAATTATAATTGTCACTTTTCAGTGACGTTTGAGTTACATTTATTGATGGTTTTTGAGTTGCAAATAATGATTTTTTCGGTATTCCACCTCAAAAAAAGAGTGCTTCTCTCTTTCTTGACTCTGTTTTCTTTACTCCAACATCTGGCGTGTACACCCACATATTTTTCAATATCACATAGGATTTGGTTAAGTAAGAATATTTAAAATATTGCAACGTTTCAGCAATTATCGTTCTAATTGTCAGTTTCGAATTACAAATAAACTGACTGATGTGAAATAAATAAACAATGTTGAGATTCAAAAAAAAGATTGAATACATTCCTTATTGATGGGGGAAAGGAAAGGAGATATAAGTCAAAAAACCATATGAAGAGAGTTGTAGTCCCTTTGGCCTAATGGATAAGGCATCTGACTTCGGATCAGAAGGTTGCAGGTTCGATTCCTGTCGCGGATGTTTCATTGTAAAAATTATTTCTATTTTCCATTCGCTCAGAAAATTGCGCCGGACAGACAGAAAGACAGACAGAGAAATAAAAGATTTTAGTAATATAGATTGCTCCATTTACTAGCTAAAGGTGTAAACTCTTTACAAAAAAATTGTTCATGCTTGCCATCTCAATGTAATACTGCGGAAAATTAATTTTGAATAAACCCTAATCGTAACGAATAAGATTTAGCATCATATGACTAACGACCTTTGAAGGATATTATTAATTTTGATAATGATCAGAATTATCCTGAGAAAGTATCTTCATTTTGATATGTAACACTCTTCATTCCATAAAAAAATGTGAAGTAACACAAGAACTGTTGCGTTTATGCGAATATCTCAAAATCGAATGACGCTTGGTCAAATGATGCATAACACTATCCAATTGTCTTTCCGATATAAAAGATAGTTCCAAAACTATCTATTGTAGAAACTTCAATTTTAGTAATAGTTGCAGTTCTTATAATAACAGTCTCTATGATAGGCTTTGAGCCAACAGGAACTTACTGCCAAAATACTTGACATTCAATTATCAATTACCACAGTACAGTAGAGTCCCGATTATCCGAGTTAATGTGGACCAAGACTAACTCGGATAACCGAAAAACTCGGTTGAACCGAAAATTGTAAATAAAATAAATCGTCTAGGTTTAAATGTATATTTTAACAAATACAAAAGTTATAAGGTAAAGTCGCCAAATACCGCACCCCATTTTGTTTTTTCATCGTAATTTCTCTAAATTTATATGTAAAAACTTCAAAAACAACACCATTTTACTACTTATTTATTAGTGTATTAATAAAAAGAAACAATATTGTGCTTTTTAAGCAAATAGTTGTAACTATGAACTCGAAACGTAAACAATAGTTTTCTCAAATTTATAATTGTGTGTTCCTAATGTCGCCCCCGGGTACGGTGGTATTAGGGACACATAAGTAATGTACTAAGAACAAGTTGAAGTACTGCAAATGTTTTTAATTATTTTCTATATTAAAGTTACAAAATCATGTTTTAGTCTAACAAAGTAAAGTGTTAGTCTTCTAGGTTAATTCTCCAAGCATGTAGCACAAATGAACCTAGGATTGTCGCAGTCTTCTGCACAGTCTTCATGGCACCAAGTAAAACATTTAGTGCATCTTATCCACTTTTCTCCATCTCGATCTTCCGAAAAGTTTTTCTCACAGTAAGGGCAAGTAGCATCGTTGTCTTCATCGTCTGTGGAAATCAATGGAGGTTCCTCATCTGTCTCGTCTTCCGACGAAGACTGTCTTTTCGAATATATCTTTTTTTTGGCAGGTGAGTTTTTATCTTTACTATCAGTTCGCCTTTTTCTTGTATGTTTTTTTTTTTTTGCCCTGTCATAATTATTTTCTCTTGCTTCTTCTTTTCTGATTCTTCTAATTGGTTTTTATGAGATCCTGTGACAAGCAAAAGAAGCATCTCCTTCTTTCTAACTGCGTTCACTGCTTTAATCATAGCATCTGAATCCCATGTCTTCTTCTTTGGCATCATAAAGTAGAAAAAATAAGAAAAATGAAACAAAAATGTGTCATTGACAACATACGAATCATTCCTAATGGTGTGCCTAATACCGCACCCGGAGCGGTATTAGGGACACCACTGGGGGCGATATTAGGCTGTTTGACATTTTTCCTTGACCAAACAAAATAAAAAAAAATTTACAAAATGTAACCTAAAATTTGGATGAATCCGTTTAAATCTTTGATAATAACGGTCTAAAACTATAGGTAACAATATTGTATTATAGACAAACCCTTATGCTATATGTTACTGCAAAGATTTTGGAAAAAAACTTACATTTTCAATATAATGTTATTTTTCTTCTACACGCGATAATTTCTGTAGCTCCTTCCTTCACAAATCAAAATGTCCGAATCAGGTGACCTGTTAATTAGTTCCGCAACTGGATTCCACATGGCACTGCCTGTTTTCAAGAACCCAAGGGGTACGGAAATAGGGCCGGGTGCGGTATTTGGCGACCTTACCTTACAGATATACCACATGCAATTTATATTGAAAGAGTTCTTTTACTTAAAAAAGCCCTTAATTGTTTGTTTTTTTTACATTACTTTGCCATTTTTCTGCAGCAATGTTACGCCATTTTTTTAAGGATAACCCAGGATTGTTGGTGTCGAAATCATTCCCCGATTCCAGGTAGGGGGTCATATGACCAGACGAACGAAGATTAATTTGCGAAAAAAAAATCCTAGAAATATTTGATAGCTCGGTTAAAGCGGAAACTCGGATAATCGGGGCTCGGATAATCGGGGTTTTACTGTATCTGAAAAATGCTGATTTCTTTTTCTTTAATATATTCTAATTTTCTCCATCTTTCACTTGATCTTTCAACTTTCTTTCTTTCTCAATTTTGGTAGCATCCAAACAATCTAATGTGGTGAATTTCTTTTTTATCAATGAACAAATTTTTCCCATTCACCTTTCGTTTTTGCAATCTTATCTTGTGGGTATTCGAATGTTGGAACACAAGCTACATATAGTAAATGCAACTCAATAATATGACTATCAATTAGATCCAAAATAATTAAATGAGATTTTGTAAAAAGTTACGTATTGACACCAACTTGACTTTAGCATATCTTTGAAGGAATTAATAGTAATTGTTATTCTTAATGTTATTAGGTTACTATGGATTACTAAGGGGAAGATTTTAACTCATTAGCAATCATCTTTTAAAGCAGAGGTTGCTTAGTAACATAAAACATCATGATTTTCAAAACCATCTAAGCATCTTCATTTTCATTACAAGGAATAAAGGTTATTCAAAGAAAGCACCAATTTATTTACCTGCTATTGAATTTGTTTTCATCGTTAGTAATATTTATCCAGTTTTATCAGCTTCTGTGATTTCTAACTTGTTTTACATGTGATTTATTGTTTATTTTGTAAACAGCGTTTAATTAATGATTAAGTTTAAAAAAAAAACATTACCTGCCAAGTGTTATTTATTGTATTATCTTTGCAGGACTATTTCCGTGTTAAAGGTGAGAAACTATAAACCTACACAATTAAATTTGAAATGTCTTTAAACACTTCTTAAAATGTATTTTCCTTAAATTTTATCAAATGAAAGTGTTTTAGAATTTTTACGTAGAGTTTTGAAATACCATAATTAATAATAACTATTCATTGTGACTGCAGGTTCTTATTAATATTTTTAAATTTAGAATTTTTTTGTTGTTATTTCATTTGTCATGATTTGCACGGAAGAAGTACTTTATTGCAAGAACACATTAAATTCGAAATAATTCATTTACATTTTCTGAGAACATCCTTCATCAGAATTAAGACAAAAATTTCAGATTATAAAAAAAAAAATACAATTTGAATTTTGTAATGCTTTAACTCTGTCTGATGAAGACATTTTGGTCGAGAAATCTAAAACGCAAATGATTTTATTAAAGTATTTGAATTAGTGTAAATCATTGTATAGTTCTATAATTTACTAAAATTTATTTTTATTATCAATTACCTATAAGATTGTTTTATATACATAAAATGGAAGAGTTTTATCTATATTATTAAAAGAAATAGCCCTTTTTTTCTGGTCCTGTCTCCTCCGAGACCATAAAACACAGAAATACAAATATGGTGGCAATGGTATAGTATTGAGGATGCTCACATTTTCATTTTTATCTACGTGGGTCAACCGGACGTCCCGGGATGTCCCAAGACATTTCGAGTCACCGAGACGGTCTCCGAGATGCTCACATTTTTATTTTTTATCAACCGGACGTCACGCGACTTACGATCAAACATGAGGTCTCCGAGACGCGCTCGCCACGATCACGAGTATTCAGAAAATTATCTCAGAATCCAAGATCACGTGATCACAGGTTTGCTAGTTACTTATTTGTAAGGTTTTTAATAATTATTTTGTGTGAATTTACTCTTTAACTTTAAGTATATTATTAATGTTCGTAATTTATGTAAATATTGAGTAATTATATTAATTCATATAATTATTTATTTATGTACAAACAGTTTCGAAATTTTTCACAATTATTAAGAATAACTGGTCTACAATAACTTCATTTATTTTTATTGTAATTATAGGTTTTCCAGCTTGCACTACTTGTAATACTTTAAATAAAAGACGCATCTTCTGAAGGGCAAATACAATTTGTGACGCTTTTTCATACACATACGACATACGTAATTAAGTCAGGTTTTTAGAAGTTGTTATTCTGCTATACTCAGAACGAAATGTAATGAACGCCTTTTCGAAGTGTTTATGACAAAAGAAAGCATGAATCTAATGAATACAACCTATTATTACCTTGTAAACATGCTTTAAACAAATAGATATTGACATGGTTTTAGTAACGAAGTTGTCTATTGTGTTAGTGTAAATATTTCAAGTTTTGCAATGTCCAATGAAACCTTCACATTTTTTATGGCGCTTTAAACTGACTATTCAGGCAAGAAATCACACAATTGCTAAGCGCAGTTCAATTAGTCCTAATTACAGAGAAATATTGAATGGAATTTCTTATTCTCCTTGAGGACAGTTGTGAGAATCTCGTAACACAAGAAGAAAATTGCCGCTTTGATGTGATCACAGCAGAATCCATGATTTCTACCCTCATATTGCACCTGTCAACTTTCACGTGCAAGCGACCTTGACCGCATTCCGGTCTGCGCATCCTCTGAGCTGAAACAGAAGGCCACTGCGGTCCTTCTACACGGATCCTAAGGGCAAAAGGTGACCTAGTTCATCGAACATTACTAGGAATCTGCAGATATGAAACCCACACAACAGAAAGGCTATCATTTGGCTGCAATGTTCAGTAACCTCGAACACAGCTATGTAAATAACTTCCTAGGTACTGTAAGATATTGTCACATGCGTAATTGTCACATGACAGAATAGAATTCATTATACCCTCAAATGATATATTTAACAAAGATTAAGACTACTTCCTTATGTGCGAGAATTTAAAGACAGGAATTCACAAAAAAATTAAAAATAATCATAGCCTGATTTCTTCATGATCCAAAGATACTGTTAATGTATGCAACGTTTCTAATGTACGTAATGTGTGTAACGTATGTAATGTATGTAATTAATAAGGAATCTGCAAAGAAGGTTTCAGTCAAGTGGTCACTCAGATTTTTAATTTACAAGATTTCTAATCTATAAGAATTTTTCAAAAATTTCAACTACTATTTTTGAGAAATACACTGAAACTTCAATAATTTGCAGATTTAAAAATATATTCTATTTGCGGATTTATTTAATGATAGTAAAAGAAAGAAATTACTAAAATGTTTCTGAAAGAATAATTATTTGTTATTTTATTTTATTAAGAAGCTTCCTTTGTAATATCTCAAAATTTCGAAATTTGATGATATCAAAATTAACACCAAGTTGATGTTGTTGCCATAAATTGGATTTCTATATTCATAGAAATAGAAAGATGAGTTTTAATTCGATTTAACAAATCCACATTTCTATCCTATATTAGTATAACTAATTATATTAGTAAAACTAATATAAGTTACTTTATTTATTATTCTTACTTTTTATAATATTTTCAAAAGGGTATTTTATTACATTCAAGCATTATGGAGATAAATCAACTTCAGAAAAAAAACTACTTTGAAACAAATTGTTAGATTGTCTTTTTTCAATCATATTTACGAGTACAATTATATAACCAGGAGTTATCACCTTTCTCTTTCATCTCTATTCTATCTCCTTTCTATTTCCTCCTAGTCCCTCACTCTATTCCTACTTTCTTCCTGTTCCTTTTATTCCATTTGTTCATAATACCTAAAATTCTCATTAGTAAATATTTGCTAAAATCTCATTAATTTTCTCTTTTGTAAATATTTTCCCTCATTGTTCTGTTATAGATTCGCTTTGTTAATTATCTAACTCATGACGCCCACTTGTCTTCTCGACGGGATCTCCCTTAAGACGAAAAGGTTGTCATGTAAAAATGTAAGTCTTGTCAAATTTTATTGGCAATAAATTGAATTGAATTGAATTGGAGTTGCTCGAGCAGAAACTTAAATCATCAAATGTTACATAAGATCTCAATGTTGATTTACGTAATCTCATTAATTTTTAGTGACACTTGACTTCTATCGTGAAGCGAAGAAAAGTAGCGTCTTTTACTGAGAAAGGAAAGAAATTAATATTGGACCATAACCTAGACAAGATTAAAAGAAAAACATCAAATTGAAACAAACCTTTTTATTACTTTTTGAGCAAGTTAACACTATGGAAAATTTTGAGTGATGATGTATATAAACATATGTGAAACAATTTTTTGAATTGCGCTGAATTTTTCAGTATTGCCTTAGTAAATAAATATTCTTATGAAGATGTCCATCTATATTCATGAAGAAATCGAACAACAAAATTTTCAATTACCACTCTTTTTTTTCCTTTCAGTTTTCTCCGTGACAGACATATTATGCAAATCGTGCCAAAGCATTCTCCTGAGCCCCACCGTGCTTTGAATGGTAGAAGACCTCATGGCTTCCCTGAGAAGAAAACTCCACAGCATAATAGCAGAGACAACAACAAATCTGAATTTTTTTCCTAGGAAGTTTTACTATTGAAATCCAGTCTGAATCTCCATTTCTGTTGTCATTCATTTTTTTCTTAATGTCTGACTAATTTACCTCATTTTTTTTTTTCAACTAAATTCCTTTTTCCTTCAGAGAGCAAAAATAATGTTTGGAAAAGCATTATTTCTGTTATCTAAAACCTGTCTGGAGGCAGGAAATGTTACAAATGGCCTACATGACTCATGTAAATGTGAATGAATGCACGACATAGAATTTGCATCGTAGACGCACAACTTAATGTTATTGGTCGGTTTTCCTGCATCTTTGTACGATAAGGAAGAAATATCCATGAAGTCAAAGACGACAACAATTTATCGGTGACTTGCAATCTAAGCTCCAGCGAAATTACTACAATTCAGTTGTGAATTTGATGCGATTTACTTCTGTAAAAATCAGAGGTCCTAATGTTTACTTTGGGAAAGAAATTCCGCCTTGACTTTATCTTGATGGTAACAAGAAGATCGCGGGAAACAAGTTTAAAGGATAGAATAGTGGATGGTTTTCCTTCTTTTTTCTCATAAACATCCAGTCAACCTGTTTAACAAGTATTTCACTTTATTTCGTAGCAACTCTTTGTCAGAATTGAAAGACTTCGCTTGATTCAATTTGATTCTATGTCCAACTTTTTATATTTCTGTCAAAATGGTATTTCAATAGAATGGGACGAACCTGTTTCTGATTTTTCCTGTTTAAGTGACAAAGGAAACTAGTTAGAAGCTATCAATACAAGAGAATGAATGCAACTTATTGTTAAAAGAATATAACTGATGGATGCGACTGGAAAAGTATAATAGGAAAATAACTGTGCAAAGAATAATGACTATATTATCAATGAAATCAGTACTTTACCGGATGGAAGTGATTTTATGATCCTGGGAAGTTGTAATAAACTTAATAAGGAAAAAAACTCACGAAAATAGTTAACAGTGTCTCTTTAAATAGTTTCCAGGAATTTGATTTTTAAGATAACTTTTTTCCTTATAATTCCTTACACACATATAAAGGAAAAACCAATATACATAGAAGGAAAAACCAACATTAATAAATTACATTGACAAATTCTTTTTGCTTCAAAGTTTTTTTCTTAAAAGTAAGAGTTTTGACTTGAATTTCTAAATCCTTACAATGATTCTATACAACATTTTAGAAATGAATGTTTTTTTTGAATTTCTTAAGGTCCTGACTCAAACAATTCAGGCGACTGCAAACCTTTTATATATTTCTTTTACCATTACACCTAAAATTCTAAAAATTTAAATATGAACTTGTGGAGCATGTGGGATTTATATTTTCTTGTTTTTAATTTTAAAAGTATTCTATAATTAAATTACATTAAAAAAAATTTAATTCTATTCTATTAATCTATTTCTATGAAAAATGCTTCAGAACAAATTTATTTTGGAAACGAACAGCGTCAAATGAACCTGCATGATATTTAGAAAGCCTTTAAGGAAAACGGTTTTTATTATGAATATTCGATAACACGTAAAAAGATAATAATTTAATCTAAAATAATTTTAAAACTACAATTTTTTTAATTTTTTAAAAATTAACTATTGCACTAATAAGAAATATTTTAAATACAAATCATTACTTTACATATTTTTTATCATTTCAGGTTTTCGTCAAATTTTTGTAAGTTAAAAATACCAAGTAATATCTCAAAAAAAAAACCAACAATTGACTGTTTTTGAATTTTAATTTAATTAATTGTAGAATATTTCGAGTATTAAAAACAAGAAAATAGAAATCCCACGTGCTTCACAAGTTTATATTTAAATTTTCGGAATTTTGGGTGCATTGGTAAAAGAAATATATAAAAGAAATAAAAGGTTTGCAGTCACCTGAATTGCTTGAGTCAGGACCTTAAGTCACTTAATAATGATGCAATTAATAATCGATAATATAAAAGCGCCGTTTCTGAAATAAATTTACAATACATGAAACGAATAAAATAGTTTTAATAATAAACTGTTATAATCTAGGCGTACAATAAGCACTTATATATAAAAGTGCAGTCTTATTCTTACGTGAAGTCTAATTATTTTATAATTTATATAGCAATATGTCATTTATTTACAATATGTTTTACGTGCTTTATCACTAGCATATTTAGTAATAAATATACTTGTTTTGAAATCAAAATAGAAAAAAGTCTACAAAGAATATAATGACAAAAATATTATTAATAATAAATTGCCAAAAAAATTAATATGAACATTAATTCAATGAGATATTACTAAATTCTTATTTATAAACAAAAAAGCATAAAATCTAAAAAACAAATTACAGTTATGCATGTGTCATCCAATCGAATTATAATGTAATTTTTGTTAAAATAAAAGTCAATACAACAAATTCATTTAACTAAATATATATTTTTATTAAATTTTAAATTTTTATTCTAAACAAAATTTTTATATATCGAACTTTTTTTTTGTATTAGAAGTGAAATAATAGACTTAATGGAAATAATTTTGAATCTTTTGATCCCTTAAGCTTATTTTCTTCATATTTCAACTTCCTCTGTTTTTACATTATGTAAGAGTTTTAGGCAGATGTAATTAATGAAATGTTTATAAGAATTTATAAAATTGTAAAATATTAATATCAGCACATGGATTTTTATATCTTCATCCTTTTAACTTAACAAAATATTTCTTTGTTTGAACTTTCCATAAACTATAGAGTTTGTATCCTTTTTTTAAATAAGCCTAATAAGCTCGAAACAGCTGTCCCTAGTCTCAGCTTGACTCAAAAAGCATTCCATTATCATATTTTTTTATAAAATATTTTTTTCATTGTGAAGATGGTGAATATTTAATATACAGATTTTTGTAGTTATGATTTCACTTATACACAGTCTGAGATTTTTTTTTTAATATATTTGTGTGAATTCGTGAGAATAAGTATTGTTGTTTTATAGTTCAATGGTTTATATCAAGAAAGGTAAATTATTATTTGGTATACGTATTTGAAAAACATACATTTACATACTTTCAGTTTTTCAGTTTTCATACAATTGAATATAATTCATAATACTGTTTCCACATTATACTTGCATGGACTAAGTGTATATTTCTATCACAGTAAGCCATAGATTAATATAATTTTGGCTCACATGGGATATGTCAAAATGATTTCTTATTGTTTACTGCTTAATACGCATGAAATTAAAAAGATGCCTAGAGGGTAAGTTTCTGGAGGACGAACGACCGCAGTAAGATTCTTGCCCCACATCTTTTAAAACAACACAAACATATTTTAGTTATCTATTGCAATTTGAGATCAAGATCAAAGAGGACGACAGTAAGGAAAGACATGTTCTAAAATAAGCAAAGCATTCCCAAAAACCAATTATATCCACTATAAAAATCGTTGGATTTGGAAGCATTTGAATCAGAAAAGCTTCAACATAAGTACCATTGAACTATAAAAAGGATTTCCATTTCACTGAGTTATTTTTCATCGCAATTTCAGAAAGTAGACTGATCCAATGTATTGTAGGTCTGTGGGACTTCCATAGACTATCCAATGTATTGTAGTCTATGGGACTTCCATAGACTATCCAATGTATTGTAGTCTATGGGA
>JAFIDM010111341.1:0-24304 GCA_023159025.1 Thereuonema tuberculata | reverse complement strand
AAACAAGAATAGACGAAGAGGAAGATTAACTGTTGAAAGACCAAGGGAAAAAAATGGTAGTCGGAATCCGGAATAGGTCGATAGGTCTCCTGATCTAATCCTTGAAGTAGAAGAAGCAAAGAAGAAAAAAATGGATTAAAACAAACAGATTATTTATTTATTTATTTGTTTATTTATTTTAATATATTGTATATCCAGCAATTATGTTATTGTTAGTTTTACTGGCATAATGTTATACTCTTCGGAATAGTACACTTATTAAATGTCCTTCCTTATTTATATATTTTAATATAGTAGATATTGATATTTTTATATTTAAGTTTTTAAAAGCAAACTTAGTTAGCAGGATGTATTTTAAAATGTATCTTTATTAATTTTGCTTTAAAGATGCAATTATTTCTTGTTAAATTTCATTTTATAACTTGACATTTCAACCACATAACATGTCTACATTAGGTATACATTTCTGTATACATTTGTAAATATCATTGTTCCGTTTTCAGATATAATCACATTTTAGAATAGGAAAATTAATCGAAAATTCACCTACAATTATAGGGGCCATAAGTCAAAAGCTTCGTTTCCAGGTTCCTAACATTAACCGAAATTATACTAATTATTATAATTAAAAACTGTATATTATAGTTTTTAAAAAAGAAAAAAAAATTGCTTCCGAAATATATATATTTCTATATATATATATATATATAGAAGTATTAATTTGTATAGTCTGTAGACTTCGAAATAATTTTATTAATCGTGATTATAATTCTACAATGAAAGTTATTATTTTGCTATTTATTATATCTGTGCATAAATTTGTAACATCTTCATTGTTATTTTTAGATCAAAAATCATTCTTCAACTAATTCTATGATTGAAGTTATATTCGATGAAAGTTAAAAACTACGATAAAAAACTAAAATTACATAGACTAAGTAATTACAAAACTGAAGATTCTGTTACTAAATATTACCATCATCCCAATGAGATGGTTAAGCAATTTGAATAATTAATTAATTGAATTAAACAATTAATTGGAATATATTTTTTTTATAAAATTTGTCATCTCATCACCAGTTTTTTTAAATTTGAATTTTTGAAGATAATACCTTCCAAAAAACATCTGTAAAAATGATTAATGTTCCAGGAAATTCATTCTTTGGTTCAAAAATTATATTGAAAACTTTATTTTTGAAGTATTGGAATATGAAAATGATAAAAAGTTCATTTCTTTTAATTTTTATTATATACTTTATTATTGTTATTCTTATTATTTTATTATTGTTATTTACTATTTTATTGTTATTTTTATTATTATTATTTAAAAGCTTGACGCACATTTTTTCTACTATTAGGATTTTATTTTTATTTTTATCTTAATTTTAAGGATTAAAAACAAAAACAACTTAAAAAGGGTCCTAAGTAACAGCATAAATCTATTACTGATTGTAATCAAATCCTCATTCTACTTTACCTGTATTTAACTCCCAACCCGTTTTAGTTACAGACGATTGAGAAGGAGTAGTTTTTCTTGTGTGATATACCGCTGAAGATGAAGTCGTTCAATGCGAAAAGTCATTTGTTGGGAATGCAGTCCTGACGGAGAATAACCCGTCGCTTTCTCACACTTGAGAGAAAAGGCGAAGTGGTCCACTTTCGTTTTTGTGTACGGGGGTTGAATAGGGCCAATAACAAACCACCGTGAATAATCGCTTCAACTCGTCTGACATATATTCTGACTGCTTTCGTGTGGCTGCCATTCACTGACTACTGAACATATCTCACCGGCGAATGATTATCCTATATTTCACAAGCTGAACATCTAACACCTCACGAAAATGCCTCTTTCACTTCTCTTTTGAGAGACGTTTAACAGGAATCATTGTGTTTTTACCTGACTAATGAAAAATCGATTTTCAAAGATAAATTATTACGCAAAGAGGTTTCAATTTCCAAGTGTAATAATTAGAAGAAAATTGTTGCCTCAATAAGGTAACATAGAAAAGCAGCGATAATAGAGGCTACAGGGGGAAAAAAACGAAAATAAAAACAAGTTAATTCCATTTTTATTTCTTCTTTTCAATTGAAAGCCATTCTCATACAATAAATTAATAATTGTTGTATTAAAAACAGATTCCACTCTTAATGTTAGTCAAAAACATTCATTATTTAATAAGAAAAACGACTTATTATTAACATTCAATATACAGGGTGATTCATAAAGTACTGGAAATATAGACATATAAAGAACGAAAATCGAAATATTTTTCTAAGTCAAATTCGGGGTAGAAAAAGGTAAAATAGGGCATGGAATTCCGGATCGAACGTGCGATTCTGAGTCCGATGATGGGGTCCCCATTTTAACCTTTATTCTGCCACGATGAAAAAAAAATGATCTAGTTAGCATCCTTCACAACCGGGAAGAGCAAGGAAAGGGAATTCCGGTACTTTATGAATCACCCCGTATATAATTTTGCATTTGTTCCCTAAATATATTTGTTATATTTGTTGTTATATGTATATTTATATAAAGCCGGACAATGATGTGATTTTTGAAAAACGCCAATACAAAAAACACGTCATTGTTTCTATGAAGATACAGCCAATTTATCTTCACGTCATCACCGGCGAAATTTATAAACAATTTGGAAACCAAAAACGCAATATACCAAGTCTTTACTCTTTTTTAAAATTAAAAACAAAACCATGACCAAACTATCTAAAATTTAAAAATTTAAAAGATCACTAATTTAAGAAATAAGCAATAAAGATGGGCCATTTACTTTATTACTTATTAAATTTTACATGATATATTTAAAATTAAAAGATTAAAATTAGAAAATGAAAAAATTAAAAAAAAACTAGGCCATCGCCCGTGTACACGCGCTTGTTTTTCAATAGCACCTAAAATTTGGTTACGTACGAATATTGTATTTAAAAATATTGCAACGTTTCGGCAATTATAGTTCTAATTGTCATTTTCGAATTACAAATAAACAGACGGATCTGAAATAAATAAACAATCTTGAGATTAAAAAGAAAGGTTGAATACGTTCATTATTGTTGGGGGGAAGGGGAAGGACATATAAGCCAAACAACATAATAAAATGCGTCCTGGTCCCTGTGGCCTAATGGATAAGATGTCTGACTTTGGATCAGAAAATTGCAGGTTCGATTCCTGTCGCGGAATTCTTTCATTGTAAAAATTACTTCTATCTTCCATTCTCAAAGGAAATTGCGCCGGACAGAAAGACAGACAGAGAAATAAAAGATTTTAGTAATAAAGATTAAAAAATTAAAAAAAAATTATTTATATATGTTTGATATTCCAATATCTTTATATATGAAAACAATTAAGACATAGCCGAACAAATGTAAAATGGTGCCTTAAATTATAGGGAACGATTCAGTCTTAATGATACAATTGTGTAGTTGTTTATAAACGATTAAATATTAATCAACAACTAATGCATTATTAATTGCTTTGTCGTCATAACGTATCACAAATTTATCCTTCATTTAAAAATAAACATCAAATGAGGAAAGACGAAATTCAAAAGTTTAAAATGATTTGAATTCTGTAAAGATCTTAAGAAATAAAAGAAAACTTCTAATGAAACATTTAATGAATGGAAAGTCGTAGTTAACCGACAACCTTAATATTTTTATTTTTTTTTTTATATTTGCATTTTAAATTTATTTTCATTTGTCTAGTCTAAAATGTTATTACTACGTTACTATATATAAAATTTTAAGTTACTTATATACTAGAAATATATTAGATATAATTTTAATCTGTACAGATATTTGTTATTTATTTTTATTATTATTTTATTAACAAAAAAACATTAACAAAAACATTTGTAGTAGTAAAATTTTTAATATTAAAAGACTTATTAAAATATTTATTTGTGCCTCTTTCTGATAGAAAGAAAATAGTGCGGATAATTTATGCATTGCCAAAATTTTCAATATGTTAAAAGTTGAATATACATATAATTTTTTTTAAAATATCATTAATTTGGTATGTGAATTATTAGTTATTGTGTGTTTGTCTATGTGTAACTATACATTTGCATCTTTCTGTGTATGTGCGTATGCATATAAAGCTTAAAAATGATTTTAGATACATTATTGAGAATTTTTAGTTATTTTGAATGTTTAGATACGAGATATAAATACGTGTATGCGTCGGAGTGTAAACGTTGTATGTTTGTGAAAGTTTATGCTTACAGTCAAACGTTCATAAAATGTGATTCTATTTACGTTTATCTATTGTGTTTCTTGTGCTCACATTTGTGTGTATTTCTGTGTGAATGTCTGTCAAAGCAAAGCAAATCTTATTCCCAAGAGATGGAACACATATTTCAATATTAATGTTCATGATGACTGACCCGATTTAAAAGAGTGTCATAATAAATCAATTTAATTTCCAGCTTTCAAAACAAAGTAGAAAGGGAATTTTTCCTTACCGCTCTTAAAAAGGAAAATGGAAAAGCAAAATTACAAATATTAATCTTTTTAATATCTAATCTCTTTAGAATCTCAATTTTCCGATACTGTGTTCAATGTTCTAATTAGCAATTGCCATTTATTAAAAGGATGTAACCTTTTTATTTATATAAATGAGTGCAGAATTAAATAAAGCAAAATTATTTGCAATGAGAACAACAGATAGATAGATAGATAGATAGATGTAAAATATGCTTTTAAAATGCTCAAAGCTAAAAAAATTGTCTGTCTCGATCTTATGTCACCATATATCTTGAAAGGTTGCAGTCATCTTCTTGTACAACCATTACATTTCCTATCATGTCTTTCTTTGAAATTGAATACTTTTCCGTCCTTCTAGAAATTATCTAAAACCTCTACTCTTTTATGAAGAAGGTGACAAATTCCAAATTACTAATTATCGATCTATCGCAATTCTCTCAGCTCCTGCTCAGCTTTTCGACGTTATTTTACATAAAAAAATACAGAAACAGACACAAAACCATATTACTGCTTCGCAACAAGGTTTCTTACCTAAAAGATCCACAGTTGCAAATTTAGTCACTTTCACACAATCCATTTCTTCCTCCTTTGAGAAAAGCAAACAAATGGATGTCTTCTATACTGATTTTGCAAAAGCTTTTGATAAGTTAATCATCAACCTCTACTCAACAAACTATCATTTAATGCTATGCAATGCCTTTATTCTTACATAGTAGGACGAAAGCAGTTCGTTTAATACAGGGGTCAAAAATCTTTCGATTTTGCAGTTAACTCCGGAGTACTTCAAGGGTCTAATCTTTTTCCACTACTCTTCATCCTTTTTATCAATGATCTTCCAGAAGTTCTGACTAACTCAGAATGTCTTTAAATAAAGTAGAACATCTATATAAATATCTTCTTTACTACTATACAATATTTTGTTTAATAAGAAACTTCTTCAGGTTGAGGAGAAGAAAAAATTTCTCTATCCTCTAAATTTCTTCTAAATTTGTACATGAGTAGTAAAGAAGATATTTATAGTAGAAGACGTTCTAGTTTATTTAAAAATGTATGCAGACTTTGAGGTGATCACAATGTCTTATTTACGCAGATGATTGCAAAATCTTCAAAGAGATTACGAGTATGAGAATTGTCTCAATTTTCAAAATGATATTGATAATCTCTACACTTGGTCTATCACTAAAAAGCTACACATTCCTAAATGTTCTATCGTTTCATTCACAACAAAGAGTAATCAAATTAAATATACTTATAAACTTAACGGAAAAAACTCATTTCTCATAAAGAAATCAAAGCATCTTGGCGTTATCTTCTCTTCTAATCTCTCTTTTAATTCTCACTTTGAATACATTACAAATTAATCCAATAAATTTCTGAGCTTTGTGATTCGCAAGGCATCGTTAACAAAATACCCACTCCCATTTACTTTATAATTCCTTAATAGGCTCCCACTTAACAGTTCAGCAATGTATTGTATAGAGTATTCAGCAATAGTTTGGACCCCTTACAAGCAAACTTACATTAAACTTATTCGAAAAACCACAAAAAAGGTTTCTTAAATTCGTTTTTTTTTGAAGACATTCAAATTCTATCCTGATGAAATCAGTTACGATACTCTTCTACATATCTTCTCGTTTCATTCACTGTCAGTCAGAAGGCAAAAAGCATCACTGATTTTTTTTATATAATCTTTTAAATAATAAAATCCACAATCCCAGTCTGCTTGCTGAAATTAATTTCACTGTCATTCGTAATAGGAACAGATCACTTTTTTTTACCCTCCCTCTGCATGTATTAACCGTCACAAAAATTCTCCTATAATCAGAATATGTGATGAATACAACCAACAAGTGTAGTAATCTTGATAGATTCAATATGACTCCCAAAGCCTTTAAGTTAGAAATTATCCGTGTAATTATCTTTATGCTTTCTCTCTCCGTCTCCTCTTTCCTCTTCTCTCTTTTATTTTTTTCCCCTCTCTTTCTCTTTCCACTCACTTTCTCTGTTCCTGAGATTCAAATATGTAGCTCAATAGATATAGTATTGTACAGTTTATTTTCTCCGAATTTATTTTTTTCTATGTTCATGTTTTTTTTGTTTTTGTTTTTTTATACTAGATACTGCAACTGGATATACGTCCGTTGTATCTTCATTATTAAATAAATAAATAAAATAAATAATATGCTTAAAGCACATATAAAAGTTGAAGCGTATGGAAATACTTTAAAAATAAAAAGTAAGGGTTAAAAGAGTTGACTATACCTTGGACTAAAAAAAATCCTGGATTCGAGAAACTTAAAATCCAAAAACGTATAATTTAATAAATAAATAAATATCAAGAATGTAGGGTTCATAGGGTTAGGTTGCATAGCAATTCATGCCAAAATTCATAAATATATTCAGTGTCGATGTAGTTTAAAAAAAACTATTTTAAATTAAAAAAAAAAAAAAAAAATTTTATTTGAATCCTTGTTTATTTATATTGTCAGACTTAACATATAAGCATTATGAATGTAAGCTAAAATAAAAATTAAGTAAATTTAAAAGTAAATTGGGAACTTAATTTACAAGTTATCCGAGAGCATTAGAAAATTGCTAAAGTTAAATATGACCTATTTTTTAGGGTTTCGTCTATTGCTTTGACAACTGAGTTTCATTTGTAATCTTTGTATTTATATATAAAAAAAATTACAACTTATCCTTTATGAGCTCCTGAATGAAAAAAATTCTTTTGATTTCAACTGCGCAAAGAATGCAGGAAGCAGCCAGAGGGAAGGTGTTAGAATGGATTCTGTTGCTTCCTTCTGTTGTAGGAGTTTTTCGTGACATGGGAAAGGTTCCGTTGTTTGAGATTGAAATCTACATTATTAAAAATCACTAAATTAAGTCGCAATTGAATGGAATTCATTTGGGTTTTTTCGATTTCAACAAAAATGTCTAATTTTTCAATTGGAAATCATGAAGAACTGTAAAAGTACCAATTAGTTTTTGTTACGCTTATTTTTCGAATAATGAGGTCATTTAAAACGAATTACTCCTTATAACGATAATTCCGCTCCATTTTAATTGTTGAGTGTAGTGAAATTCAAATATTATTTTTTTATAATGTCATTCAAAAAAAGGAAAAAAAAATATATTTATTTAATATCATAAAATTTGATGTTAATTTAGGAAATTAAAGTAGTTTGAATTCTCGAACATACGAAGAATAAAAACATTTTCAGAACTTTGTTTCTACTAAAATATTCACTTACAGCACATTTTTATGCGAGTCGTTCACATACAGTCTTACGGTCAAGGCTAATACGTAATTCTGAATCGGGGTTCGAATCCCGGAGCCGGCAAGGATGTAACTTTCATCTTCTGCGTTTTAATTATTTCTAGGAAACAACGTGAATGCCTTCCTATGATGTACGCGGGGTAACGGTTTTTCAGTTGTATAGTTCAGAGTGTCTGATCCCTGTTGAGGTCAAAGGTTTAAGTGCCCCAGGTACTGGAAAAAAAAACTATATCTGTCGTAATTTCATGATATATCAGACATCGGAGTGCAATCGAATTTTAATCAAAGGAACTATATTTGTAATAATCCTCTCATACTTCAGCAATTTTACATAGTATGGCATAGCTCGGAGTGGTATGTTCATTTTTTCACGGCTAGTTTCTTGATTATATTTTATTTTAAAATGGCATTCTATTTTTCAATAATAAAGAAGTTAGATATTTGCTAATTTTTTAAACTTTACTGTCATTCACCAAGAATACTTTAAATAGATATTCTAAAATATTAGTTCAAATGAAAGCAATATTACCTATGGAGTGACAGTAATGTTAACATCTAAAAAATGTTGTAATGAAGCTATATCTATAGTGATTTTGATTTAAAAAGAGTAATTAACATTTTTACATCAAACTCACTGAACAAAAATGAATAATCAGTGACGGATTAGTGACCTTTTGTGGGAGGGGAGGCTTGTCCTGCAGTAGTCCAAGCTATAGCGTTACTATTTATTCCATAAGCACAAATGATGTCGACTTCCATCCAGCAAAAAGAGTCACGTTAATAACAAAATCTTTAAAATAAATGATTGAGATATATAATAATATTTTTGCTTTTTTAAACTTTATTGTTAACATGTCAAGTTTAAAAATCCGTTTGATTTTTAAAGTTCATTCTGCATTTCCGTTAAAAACAAACTCTCGGGTGGGGAGGGGGGCAATCACCCCCCCTCCCCCATTTAATCCGTCGGTATGTCACATGTCTGCATTAGCAACTACATTTCCTGAAAACTAATATATTGGGTATTGTGCTAAGAATATTTTAAATTGGTTACATTTAAATTATAAACTGTCTTTTATAATTATAATTATAAATTATAAACTGTATTTTAATAAATTGGAAAGAAATCCGTGAGCTTAAAGACAAGAAAGACAAAATTCCTACATTATAGTACAATGAGACAATAGTTATATAATGTTCGTCTGAAAATTAAAGTTAACCTTCTCAAAGATGTACAAGTTAGGTGTTCGAATGTGTAATTAATTATATTACCTTCTCCCAGCCTATTATTTCTTTAATGGGAATTTGATTGGACTTTAATGCGGATCCTACAAATATTCCAGCTAATATAAAATCGCGTTGTGGGCAGAGGAAGAGGGGTCCAAATCTGTTGTGTATAGTTTTTGTCTGGGTTCAAATCACAGAATAGCATTATATCGTAGCCGTCAAAGTTTTCGGAGTTGTGGATAATATTATATCTCTTTGAATTTTTAAAAAGAAAAGAGATTTAACGTGCCTGAATTAATCAAAGAAATGGGTAAAAAACGACGGTACAACCTAAAAGAAAGGAATTCATACCCTGAGCTATCACCAGGAAGATACTGGGATGGACCGTTTCGTCCTTTTTAGGACCATCAGCCAGCCAAACTCCACCGATGACAGACTCAGAATGTGCGAGAGATTAAGATCCCGGGGTCTCGCTCCCGAGAGCGGGACCTCCCCCTGAAGCAAGATCCGGGATCATAACCTCTCGCACCTTGTGAGTCTGTCATCGGAGTTTGGCTGGCTGATGAGTCCTAAAAAGGACGAAACGGTCCGTCCCAGTCTCTTCCCTGTGACAGCTCAGGGTGCAAATTCCTTTCTTTTAGCGTTGTGCCTTCGTTTTTTACCCATTTCTTTGAGTTAGCTGTTTTTAGTGTATTACCTGCTATTTTAGGAAGCACAGCTTTTTTGATCTGTCAGAAAGTATCTTCGATTGATTTAACATGTCAAGAAATATACAGAATTGGCTTAGTGTGTCAAAAAGTCCATTTAATTGATATTGGTAGACTATATTAAAAATTACGAATAATTGGCTAATCTGTGACTCAGTAAGTCCAGAAATATATGCAGACGTGGCTTGATCTTGAATTCTGTTCCAGTCTTTCTCAGATTCAACTACCAACTCCTTTTTAAAACTATATCTTAGGTTTAAAAATTTAATTCAAAAATGCACAAATCGAAATAAAAGTATAATACGATCTCATCCTTTTAATGTGTTAACGAAATAAAAGTAGTTTGTGTATTTTTAAGTTTATTTTTGAATTTATTTATGCACGTTAAGCTTTATTTTTCTTGAATTAAATCTTAGATTGCTTTTCAGATAACAAAAACCTTTAAAATTGAATATTATTATAACAACAAAAATTACCGAAATAAAAGTATAGTTTTAATATCAGTTTAAAAAGTGAATATCTCACCTATTTTCCAAGAAAAATAAGATAATAATACTTAATTTGGCAATTAAGTAAGTAAAATAAAACTTTAACAAGTTTTAACTTGTAGAAGCCATGGTAATAAGTTACAATGCGAAATATGCAACTCAATTTGCATAATAAATGTAGATACATGTTAAGATTAAAGGTATTTAAAAGTGACTAATGCTATGACGTTGTAAGATTGTAAGAAATGATACATTTCTGTTTCGGTTTAAGAACTATTGGCGCTTTTCTTATGGCTTTTTTCCAAGTTTTAAAAAACAAATAAGTCTTATAAAATTTACAGTTTTAAGTGTTGAAAACATGATTGCGCACTTCTATATGGATTTCTACGTGGGATCGCAAAATTTTATATTTCTAGCTATTGTAGATTTTCAATAAAACTGTACTAAAGAAAGCTCAAGTGGAAAGGCACTTATCCAAGGACTGGACGAACCGAAATCGATCCCTGATTAATTAGGTTTTCTTCCTCGTTATTTCTCACCTCCTCATGGGTCCTCTACATCCTCTATCAATGGGGTACCAGGTTTCTTTCCCAAGGATCGAGACAAGCGATCATCGAACTGATCTTTGTCCCTTTTTGATTGATAATTTTGGCAGGAAACTCTATATCCCAATCTGCCCATTGTTTTTGAATAGAATCGTGATATTTTGACCTATTATTATACGTATGAAATACATAAATATTGAATGCATATTTTAAATTTTTAAAAAAAGTGAAAAAGAGCAATCGTTCTATTTTTTGCTAAAATAAATGAACTAAGCAAATAAAAATAGAAAATTATTGAATGGAAAAAATGGCATTTATTCGTCAAAACAAACAGTCAGTCATTCCTGTAAATATTAGTTCTTTTCATAGACTAGAAATGATTTCCCTGCCTTTTTTGGTGAATGTTTTTTCCTTATTTATGTTATACAAGCACAATCATGCTCTTTATGTTTTTGAGCAAGGAATGCTCAGTTAGTGTTCAAAACTTACTTATGTTTCCTTGAATGATTTATATATTCCGAATATAAAAAAAAAATTCCTTAAATAGTAAAGACTTAACCAAGTGTCCAGGAAATATACACTGCCAAGAACGATGTTACCGTCTCACCATTTGAATTTGTCTTCAAACATTCGAATTTAGGAATTGAACAACTTTTCCTTGTAAAAGGTCGAAAAGAATTTATCCGGAAGAGCAAGAGAAGTATTCAGTTTAAACCATATCAATTCTTATTCATTGCTTATATTATTACGCTAAGTTTTATGATTTCTGCTTGGTCGTGCAGAACATTCTAATTGATTGTTTGACTCTTCTTTAAAATATTATTCAGCAAGAAAACTATTCAAATAACTTATTATGTTAAGAGAAAGAGGCGAAAAATTTAAGTTATAAAGGATGACTTCCGGAAAAAAACTGGATGTTATTTAGAACTGCCAGTTGAAATTATATAGTTCATAGAAAAAATACCTTCTAGAAAACATTTTTCATTTGTTTTGTTATTTAATTTGCAATTGACACAACAATTAAGCTAATGGATTTCTTATGGAGAAAATAGTACGCAGAATAACAACTATACATATATAAAATAATAACTATAAAAATATAGGGCATATATTTTTGCAATTATATCTATATATATGACACAAAAATCTCATTTTATGCTTTGATTAAGTTTGGAACAAAATCTTCAGGAACTTAATACAGTAGAGCCCCGATTATCCGCGAGATTGGGTAGCAAGGGCTTCGCGGATAACCCGAAAAAAGACTAAAAATGAGGTGTAAACACGAAAAAAAAAATATTTCACCATTAAAAACTACGTTCTATTGTAAAAAAAACATAATTTGTAAAACTTTTAAAATATGTACAGTACAGCAGAAAGCTTTCTGCAGAGTAAGAGCCTGCCACTCATCCACAAATTCCGAGAAGGCCTGTAGGATTACGATGTACAATAAACCTGTCAGTAATTTTCTACTTTCGCACTGTAGGGCCTATTGTGCTTTCCCTGTTGTTGGCTTGGATTAAAATTGTTTTTTTTTTAGATTCGTGATTAAAAAAAATTTCGCGGCTCTCGCGGATAATCGGGGCTCTACTGTACTTATGTTTTTAGTATTCACTAATTTCAATATTACAATAATTATTTCACTATTAAAAAGCTTCAAAAAATATATACATCAACAGTTTAACGAAAGGATCTACATAAGGCATTTCATTGAAATGAAAGTTAAAAATAAATAATTAAATTGGTAACATTTGATAAAATACAAGTGTACACTGATATTTATTTCAGATGTTCAATTAAAACCAAATAAATTGATTAGCTAATATGAATATATGTCGTAGTGCTCTCGAAAATACTACTTCAATTGCTTGTATTTATAAATCTTATTAATGCATTTTTATACTGAGAGCTTTATAATAATATGCTACATGCATCAAAATTTATTTTGAAAATGAGAAGATGTAAAAAGCATGACTACAAATTAGATTTGTTTCACAAAGTTTTTTTTAAACAAATTCACTAATTATCTTAAAAAGGATTGAATGCATTTTTGTGTCTGACTACCACAGCGATCTACTAAAGTATACTATATTTGGTTCACAATTGGATAGTGTTTTGCATCATTTGACCAAGCGCCAAAATATATTTTTTTTAGATTACTAGTCGGCTACCCGTCGCTTCGCTCCGGAAGCCTCCCTTATGTAACGGAAAACAATTTTTTATTTATTAAAAAAAAAACACACACACACAAACACACACAAATTACATCAAGGAAACTAAAACTAAAATTTTTTAAAAGCTTTTTTTTAATTTAATTTTTGAGGTCTATATTCTCTCAATCTACGACTGCTTTTAGAACCACCTTGTAAATCATATATCTATGATATATTTTTATTTTTTACAGAGATTAGAATGTAGGCCTAGTGGTCTAATGGCTAAGACGTCTAACTTCTGAGCAGTATTCTACCTAATAGAAATAGTGCATCTTTCTTTCTTTTTTTTTTTATTCCTATTGATACTTTTCAGTGGTTTTCGAGTTAAAAATAGTGATGGTTTTTGAGTTACAAATAGTGATTTTTCAGTATTCTACCTAATGAAATACTGCTTCTTATTTCTTGACTCTTTTTTTTTTTTTTTATTCCAAATGATACTTTTCAGTGGTTTCTGAGTTACAATAGTGTTCTGTATTCTATCTAATAGAAATACTGCTTCTTTCTTTTTTGAGTCTCTTTTTTTATTCTAAGTGGCACTTTTCAGTGGCTTTTGTGTTCCAAATATTGATGGTTTCTGAGTTACAAATAGTAATTTTTCAGTATTCTATCTAATAGAAGTGTCGCTTCATTCTTTTTTGACTCTCATTTTAATTATAATTGTCACTTTTCAGTGACGTTTGAGTTACATTTATTGATGGTTTTTGAGTTGCAAATAATGATTTTTTCGGTATTCCACCTCAAAAAAAGAGTGCTTCTCTCTTTCTTGACTCTGTTTTCTTTACTCCAACATCTGGCGTGTACACCCACATATTTTTCAATATCACATAGGATTTGGTTAAGTAAGAATATTTAAAATATTGCAACGTTTCAGCAATTATCGTTCTAATTGTCAGTTTCGAATTACAAATAAACTGACTGATGTGAAATAAATAAACAATGTTGAGATTCAAAAAAAAGATTGAATACATTCCTTATTGATGGGGGAAAGGAAAGGAGATATAAGTCAAAAAACCATATGAAGAGAGTTGTAGTCCCTTTGGCCTAATGGATAAGGCATCTGACTTCGGATCAGAAGGTTGCAGGTTCGATTCCTGTCGCGGATGTTTCATTGTAAAAATTATTTCTATTTTCCATTCGCTCAGAAAATTGCGCCGGACAGACAGAAAGACAGACAGAGAAATAAAAGATTTTAGTAATATAGATTGCTCCATTTACTAGCTAAAGGTGTAAACTCTTTACAAAAAAATTGTTCATGCTTGCCATCTCAATGTAATACTGCGGAAAATTAATTTTGAATAAACCCTAATCGTAACGAATAAGATTTAGCATCATATGACTAACGACCTTTGAAGGATATTATTAATTTTGATAATGATCAGAATTATCCTGAGAAAGTATCTTCATTTTGATATGTAACACTCTTCATTCCATAAAAAAATGTGAAGTAACACAAGAACTGTTGCGTTTATGCGAATATCTCAAAATCGAATGACGCTTGGTCAAATGATGCATAACACTATCCAATTGTCTTTCCGATATAAAAGATAGTTCCAAAACTATCTATTGTAGAAACTTCAATTTTAGTAATAGTTGCAGTTCTTATAATAACAGTCTCTATGATAGGCTTTGAGCCAACAGGAACTTACTGCCAAAATACTTGACATTCAATTATCAATTACCACAGTACAGTAGAGTCCCGATTATCCGAGTTAATGTGGACCAAGACTAACTCGGATAACCGAAAAACTCGGTTGAACCGAAAATTGTAAATAAAATAAATCGTCTAGGTTTAAATGTATATTTTAACAAATACAAAAGTTATAAGGTAAAGTCGCCAAATACCGCACCCCATTTTGTTTTTTCATCGTAATTTCTCTAAATTTATATGTAAAAACTTCAAAAACAACACCATTTTACTACTTATTTATTAGTGTATTAATAAAAAGAAACAATATTGTGCTTTTTAAGCAAATAGTTGTAACTATGAACTCGAAACGTAAACAATAGTTTTCTCAAATTTATAATTGTGTGTTCCTAATGTCGCCCCCGGGTACGGTGGTATTAGGGACACATAAGTAATGTACTAAGAACAAGTTGAAGTACTGCAAATGTTTTTAATTATTTTCTATATTAAAGTTACAAAATCATGTTTTAGTCTAACAAAGTAAAGTGTTAGTCTTCTAGGTTAATTCTCCAAGCATGTAGCACAAATGAACCTAGGATTGTCGCAGTCTTCTGCACAGTCTTCATGGCACCAAGTAAAACATTTAGTGCATCTTATCCACTTTTCTCCATCTCGATCTTCCGAAAAGTTTTTCTCACAGTAAGGGCAAGTAGCATCGTTGTCTTCATCGTCTGTGGAAATCAATGGAGGTTCCTCATCTGTCTCGTCTTCCGACGAAGACTGTCTTTTCGAATATATCTTTTTTTTGGCAGGTGAGTTTTTATCTTTACTATCAGTTCGCCTTTTTCTTGTATGTTTTTTTTTTTTTGCCCTGTCATAATTATTTTCTCTTGCTTCTTCTTTTCTGATTCTTCTAATTGGTTTTTATGAGATCCTGTGACAAGCAAAAGAAGCATCTCCTTCTTTCTAACTGCGTTCACTGCTTTAATCATAGCATCTGAATCCCATGTCTTCTTCTTTGGCATCATAAAGTAGAAAAAATAAGAAAAATGAAACAAAAATGTGTCATTGACAACATACGAATCATTCCTAATGGTGTGCCTAATACCGCACCCGGAGCGGTATTAGGGACACCACTGGGGGCGATATTAGGCTGTTTGACATTTTTCCTTGACCAAACAAAATAAAAAAAAATTTACAAAATGTAACCTAAAATTTGGATGAATCCGTTTAAATCTTTGATAATAACGGTCTAAAACTATAGGTAACAATATTGTATTATAGACAAACCCTTATGCTATATGTTACTGCAAAGATTTTGGAAAAAAACTTACATTTTCAATATAATGTTATTTTTCTTCTACACGCGATAATTTCTGTAGCTCCTTCCTTCACAAATCAAAATGTCCGAATCAGGTGACCTGTTAATTAGTTCCGCAACTGGATTCCACATGGCACTGCCTGTTTTCAAGAACCCAAGGGGTACGGAAATAGGGCCGGGTGCGGTATTTGGCGACCTTACCTTACAGATATACCACATGCAATTTATATTGAAAGAGTTCTTTTACTTAAAAAAGCCCTTAATTGTTTGTTTTTTTTACATTACTTTGCCATTTTTCTGCAGCAATGTTACGCCATTTTTTTAAGGATAACCCAGGATTGTTGGTGTCGAAATCATTCCCCGATTCCAGGTAGGGGGTCATATGACCAGACGAACGAAGATTAATTTGCGAAAAAAAAATCCTAGAAATATTTGATAGCTCGGTTAAAGCGGAAACTCGGATAATCGGGGCTCGGATAATCGGGGTTTTACTGTATCTGAAAAATGCTGATTTCTTTTTCTTTAATATATTCTAATTTTCTCCATCTTTCACTTGATCTTTCAACTTTCTTTCTTTCTCAATTTTGGTAGCATCCAAACAATCTAATGTGGTGAATTTCTTTTTTATCAATGAACAAATTTTTCCCATTCACCTTTCGTTTTTGCAATCTTATCTTGTGGGTATTCGAATGTTGGAACACAAGCTACATATAGTAAATGCAACTCAATAATATGACTATCAATTAGATCCAAAATAATTAAATGAGATTTTGTAAAAAGTTACGTATTGACACCAACTTGACTTTAGCATATCTTTGAAGGAATTAATAGTAATTGTTATTCTTAATGTTATTAGGTTACTATGGATTACTAAGGGGAAGATTTTAACTCATTAGCAATCATCTTTTAAAGCAGAGGTTGCTTAGTAACATAAAACATCATGATTTTCAAAACCATCTAAGCATCTTCATTTTCATTACAAGGAATAAAGGTTATTCAAAGAAAGCACCAATTTATTTACCTGCTATTGAATTTGTTTTCATCGTTAGTAATATTTATCCAGTTTTATCAGCTTCTGTGATTTCTAACTTGTTTTACATGTGATTTATTGTTTATTTTGTAAACAGCGTTTAATTAATGATTAAGTTTAAAAAAAAAAACATTACCTGCCAAGTGTTATTTATTGTATTATCTTTGCAGGACTATTTCCGTGTTAAAGGTGAGAAACTATAAACCTACACAATTAAATTTGAAATGTCTTTAAACACTTCTTAAAATGTATTTTCCTTAAATTTTATCAAATGAAAGTGTTTTAGAATTTTTACGTAGAGTTTTGAAATACCATAATTAATAATAACTATTCATTGTGACTGCAGGTTCTTATTAATATTTTTAAATTTAGAATTTTTTTGTTGTTATTTCATTTGTCATGATTTGCACGGAAGAAGTACTTTATTGCAAGAACACATTAAATTCGAAATAATTCATTTACATTTTCTGAGAACATCCTTCATCAGAATTAAGACAAAAATTTCAGATTATAAAAAAAAAAATACAATTTGAATTTTGTAATGCTTTAACTCTGTCTGATGAAGACATTTTGGTCGAGAAATCTAAAACGCAAATGATTTTATTAAAGTATTTGAATTAGTGTAAATCATTGTATAGTTCTATAATTTACTAAAATTTATTTTTATTATCAATTACCTATAAGATTGTTTTATATACATAAAATGGAAGAGTTTTATCTATATTATTAAAAGAAATAGCCCTTTTTTTCTGGTCCTGTCTCCTCCGAGACCATAAAACACAGAAATACAAATATGGTGGCAATGGTATAGTATTGAGGATGCTCACATTTTCATTTTTATCTACGTGGGTCAACCGGACGTCCCGGGATGTCCCAAGACATTTCGAGTCACCGAGACGGTCTCCGAGATGCTCACATTTTTATTTTTTATCAACCGGACGTCACGCGACTTACGATCAAACATGAGGTCTCCGAGACGCGCTCGCCACGATCACGAGTATTCAGAAAATTATCTCAGAATCCAAGATCACGTGATCACAGGTTTGCTAGTTACTTATTTGTAAGGTTTTTAATAATTATTTTGTGTGAATTTACTCTTTAACTTTAAGTATATTATTAATGTTCGTAATTTATGTAAATATTGAGTAATTATATTAATTCATATAATTATTTATTTATGTACAAACAGTTTCGAAATTTTTCACAATTATTAAGAATAACTGGTCTACAATAACTTCATTTATTTTTATTGTAATTATAGGTTTTCCAGCTTGCACTACTTGTAATACTTTAAATAAAAGACGCATCTTCTGAAGGGCAAATACAATTTGTGACGCTTTTTCATACACATACGACATACGTAATTAAGTCAGGTTTTTAGAAGTTGTTATTCTGCTATACTCAGAACGAAATGTAATGAACGCCTTTTCGAAGTGTTTATGACAAAAGAAAGCATGAATCTAATGAATACAACCTATTATTACCTTGTAAACATGCTTTAAACAAATAGATATTGACATGGTTTTAGTAACGAAGTTGTCTATTGTGTTAGTGTAAATATTTCAAGTTTTGCAATGTCCAATGAAACCTTCACATTTTTTATGGCGCTTTAAACTGACTATTCAGGCAAGAAATCACACAATTGCTAAGCGCAGTTCAATTAGTCCTAATTACAGAGAAATATTGAATGGAATTTCTTATTCTCCTTGAGGACAGTTGTGAGAATCTCGTAACACAAGAAGAAAATTGCCGCTTTGATGTGATCACAGCAGAATCCATGATTTCTACCCTCATATTGCACCTGTCAACTTTCACGTGCAAGCGACCTTGACCGCATTCCGGTCTGCGCATCCTCTGAGCTGAAACAGAAGGCCACTGCGGTCCTTCTACACGGATCCTAAGGGCAAAAGGTGACCTAGTTCATCGAACATTACTAGGAATCTGCAGATATGAAACCCACACAACAGAAAGGCTATCATTTGGCTGCAATGTTCAGTAACCTCGAACACAGCTATGTAAATAACTTCCTAGGTACTGTAAGATATTGTCACATGCGTAATTGTCACATGACAGAATAGAATTCATTATACCCTCAAATGATATATTTAACAAAGATTAAGACTACTTCCTTATGTGCGAGAATTTAAAGACAGGAATTCACAAAAAAATTAAAAATAATCATAGCCTGATTTCTTCATGATCCAAAGATACTGTTAATGTATGCAACGTTTCTAATGTACGTAATGTGTGTAACGTATGTAATGTATGTAATTAATAAGGAATCTGCAAAGAAGGTTTCAGTCAAGTGGTCACTCAGATTTTTAATTTACAAGATTTCTAATCTATAAGAATTTTTCAAAAATTTCAACTACTATTTTTGAGAAATACACTGAAACTTCAATAATTTGCAGATTTAAAAATATATTCTATTTGCGGATTTATTTAATGATAGTAAAAGAAAGAAATTACTAAAATGTTTCTGAAAGAATAATTATTTGTTATTTTATTTTATTAAGAAGCTTCCTTTGTAATATCTCAAAATTTCGAAATTTGATGATATCAAAATTAACACCAAGTTGATGTTGTTGCCATAAATTGGATTTCTATATTCATAGAAATAGAAAGATGAGTTTTAATTCGATTTAACAAATCCACATTTCTATCCTATATTAGTATAACTAATTATATTAGTAAAACTAATATAAGTTACTTTATTTATTATTCTTACTTTTTATAATATTTTCAAAAGGGTATTTTATTACATTCAAGCATTATGGAGATAAATCAACTTCAGAAAAAAAACTACTTTGAAACAAATTGTTAGATTGTCTTTTTTCAATCATATTTACGAGTACAATTATATAACCAGGAGTTATCACCTTTCTCTTTCATCTCTATTCTATCTCCTTTCTATTTCCTCCTAGTCCCTCACTCTATTCCTACTTTCTTCCTGTTCCTTTTATTCCATTTGTTCATAATACCTAAAATTCTCATTAGTAAATATTTGCTAAAATCTCATTAATTTTCTCTTTTGTAAATATTTTCCCTCATTGTTCTGTTATAGATTCGCTTTGTTAATTATCTAACTCATGACGCCCACTTGTCTTCTCGACGGGATCTCCCTTAAGACGAAAAGGTTGTCATGTAAAAATGTAAGTCTTGTCAAATTTTATTGGCAATAAATTGAATTGAATTGAATTGGAGTTGCTCGAGCAGAAACTTAAATCATCAAATGTTACATAAGATCTCAATGTTGATTTACGTAATCTCATTAATTTTTAGTGACACTTGACTTCTATCGTGAAGCGAAGAAAAGTAGCGTCTTTTACTGAGAAAGGAAAGAAATTAATATTGGACCATAACCTAGACAAGATTAAAAGAAAAACATCAAATTGAAACAAACCTTTTTATTACTTTTTGAGCAAGTTAACACTATGGAAAATTTTGAGTGATGATGTATATAAACATATGTGAAACAATTTTTTGAATTGCGCTGAATTTTTCAGTATTGCCTTAGTAAATAAATATTCTTATGAAGATGTCCATCTATATTCATGAAGAAATCGAACAACAAAATTTTCAATTACCACTCTTTTTTTTCCTTTCAGTTTTCTCCGTGACAGACATATTATGCAAATCGTGCCAAAGCATTCTCCTGAGCCCCACCGTGCTTTGAATGGTAGAAGACCTCATGGCTTCCCTGAGAAGAAAACTCCACAGCATAATAGCAGAGACAACAACAAATCTGAATTTTTTTCCTAGGAAGTTTTACTATTGAAATCCAGTCTGAATCTCCATTTCTGTTGTCATTCATTTTTTTCTTAATGTCTGACTAATTTACCTCATTTTTTTTTTTCAACTAAATTCCTTTTTCCTTCAGAGAGCAAAAATAATGTTTGGAAAAGCATTATTTCTGTTATCTAAAACCTGTCTGGAGGCAGGAAATGTTACAAATGGCCTACATGACTCATGTAAATGTGAATGAATGCACGACATAGAATTTGCATCGTAGACGCACAACTTAATGTTATTGGTCGGTTTTCCTGCATCTTTGTACGATAAGGAAGAAATATCCATGAAGTCAAAGACGACAACAATTTATCGGTGACTTGCAATCTAAGCTCCAGCGAAATTACTACAATTCAGTTGTGAATTTGATGCGATTTACTTCTGTAAAAATCAGAGGTCCTAATGTTTACTTTGGGAAAGAAATTCCGCCTTGACTTTATCTTGATGGTAACAAGAAGATCGCGGGAAACAAGTTTAAAGGATAGAATAGTGGATGGTTTTCCTTCTTTTTTCTCATAAACATCCAGTCAACCTGTTTAACAAGTATTTCACTTTATTTCGTAGCAACTCTTTGTCAGAATTGAAAGACTTCGCTTGATTCAATTTGATTCTATGTCCAACTTTTTATATTTCTGTCAAAATGGTATTTCAATAGAATGGGACGAACCTGTTTCTGATTTTTCCTGTTTAAGTGACAAAGGAAACTAGTTAGAAGCTATCAATACAAGAGAATGAATGCAACTTATTGTTAAAAGAATATAACTGATGGATGCGACTGGAAAAGTATAATAGGAAAATAACTGTGCAAAGAATAATGACTATATTATCAATGAAATCAGTACTTTACCGGATGGAAGTGATTTTATGATCCTGGGAAGTTGTAATAAACTTAATAAGGAAAAAAACTCACGAAAATAGTTAACAGTGTCTCTTTAAATAGTTTCCAGGAATTTGATTTTTAAGATAACTTTTTTCCTTATAATTCCTTACACACATATAAAGGAAAAACCAATATACATAGAAGGAAAAACCAACATTAATAAATTACATTGACAAATTCTTTTTGCTTCAAAGTTTTTTTCTTAAAAGTAAGAGTTTTGACTTGAATTTCTAAATCCTTACAATGATTCTATACAACATTTTAGAAATGAATGTTTTTTTTGAATTTCTTAAGGTCCTGACTCAAACAATTCAGGCGACTGCAAACCTTTTATATATTTCTTTTACCATTACACCTAAAATTCTAAAAATTTAAATATGAACTTGTGGAGCATGTGGGATTTATATTTTCTTGTTTTTAATTTTAAAAGTATTCTATAATTAAATTACATTAAAAAAAAATTAATTCTATTCTATTAATCTATTTCTATGAAAAATGCTTCAGAACAAATTTATTTTGGAAACGAACAGCGTCAAATGAACCTGCATGATATTTAGAAAGCCTTTAAGGAAAACGGTTTTTATTATGAATATTCGATAACACGTAAAAAGATAATAATTTAATCTAAAATAATTTTAAAACTACAATTTTTTTAATTTTTTAAAAATTAACTATTGCACTAATAAGAAATATTTTAAATACAAATCATTACTTTACATATTTTTTATCATTTCAGGTTTTCGTCAAATTTTTGTAAGTTAAAAATACCAAGTAATATCTCAAAAAAAAAACCAACAATTGACTGTTTTTGAATTTTAATTTAATTAATTGTAGAATATTTCGAGTATTAAAAACAAGAAAATAGAAATCCCACGTGCTTCACAAGTTTATATTTAAATTTTCGGAATTTTGGGTGCATTGGTAAAAGAAATATATAAAAGAAATAAAAGGTTTGCAGTCACCTGAATTGCTTGAGTCAGGACCTTAAGTCACTTAATAATGATGCAATTAATAATCGATAATATAAAAGCGCCGTTTCTGAAATAAATTTACAATACATGAAACGAATAAAATAGTTTTAATAATAAACTGTTATAATCTAGGCGTACAATAAGCACTTATATATAAAAGTGCAGTCTTATTCTTACGTGAAGTCTAATTATTTTATAATTTATATAGCAATATGTCATTTATTTACAATATGTTTTACGTGCTTTATCACTAGCATATTTAGTAATAAATATACTTGTTTTGAAATCAAAATAGAAAAAAGTCTACAAAGAATATAATGACAAAAATATTATTAATAATAAATTGCCAAAAAAATTAATATGAACATTAATTCAATGAGATATTACTAAATTCTTATTTATAAACAAAAAAGCATAAAATCTAAAAAACAAATTACAGTTATGCATGTGTCATCCAATCGAATTATAATGTAATTTTTGTTAAAATAAAAGTCAATACAACAAATTCATTTAACTAAATATATATTTTTATTAAATTTTAAATTTTTATTCTAAACAAAATTTTTATATATCGAACTTTTTTTTTGTATTAGAAGTGAAATAATAGACTTAATGGAAATAATTTTGAATCTTTTGATCCCTTAAGCTTATTTTCTTCATATTTCAACTTCCTCTGTTTTTACATTATGTAAGAGTTTTAGGCAGATGTAATTAATGAAATGTTTATAAGAATTTATAAAATTGTAAAATATTAATATCAGCACATGGATTTTTATATCTTCATCCTTTTAACTTAACAAAATATTTCTTTGTTTGAACTTTCCATAAACTATAGAGTTTGTATCCTTTTTTTAAATAAGCCTAATAAGCTCGAAACAGCTGTCCCTAGTCTCAGCTTGACTCAAAAAGCATTCCATTATCATATTTTTTTATAAAATATTTTTTTCATTGTGAAGATGGTGAATATTTAATATACAGATTTTTGTAGTTATGATTTCACTTATGCACAGTCTGAGATTTTTTTTTTAATATATTTGTGTGAATTCGTGAGAATAAGTATTGTTGTTTTATAGTTCAATGGTTTATATCAAGAAAGGTAAATTATTATTTGGTATACGTATTTGAAAAACATACATTTACATACTTTCAGTTTTTCAGTTTTCATACAATTGAATATAATTCATAATACTGTTTCCACATTATACTTGCATGGACTAAGTGTATATTTCTATCACAGTAAGCCATAGATTAATATAATTTTGGCTCACATGGGATATGTCAAAATGATTTCTTATTGTTTACTGCTTAATACGCATGAAATTAAAAAGATGCCTAGAGGGTAAGTTTCTGGAGGACGAACGACCGCAGTAAGATTCTTGCCCCACATCTTTTAAAACAACACAAACATATTTTAGTTATCTATTGCAATTTGAGATCAAGATCAAAGAGGACGACAGTAAGGAAAGACATGTTCTAAAATAAGCAAAGCATTCCCAAAAACCAATTATATCCACTACAAAAATCGTTGGATTTGGAAGCATTTGAATCAGAAAAGCTTCAACATAAGTACCATTGAACTATAAAAAGGATTTCCATTTCACTGAGTTATTTTTCATCGCAATTTCAGAAAGTAGACTGATCCAATGTATTGTAGGTCTGTGGGACTTCCATAGACTATCCAATGTATTGTAGTCTATGGGACTTCCATAGACTATCCAATGTATTGTAGTCTATGGGA